>PVIA01010429.1:0-51685 GCA_004024845.1 Tonatia bakeri
AACTCAGAAAAAAATGAGGAAGGACTTAGGAAACTCCAGGAGAACTTTAAACACTCCAACATCCAAATCATAGGGGTGCCAGAAGGATAGGAGGGAGAGCAAGAAATGGAAAACTTATTGGAAAACATAATGAAGGAGAACTTCCCCAATCTGGCAAAGGAAATAGACTTCTAGGAAGTCCAGGAAGCTCAAAGAGTCCCAAAGAAGTTAGACCCAAGGAAGCATACACCAAGGCACATCATAATTAAGTTACCCAAAATTAAAGATAAGGAGAGGATCTTAAAAGCAGCAAGAGAAAAGGAGACAGTTACCTACAAAGAAGTTCCCATAAGGCTATCAGCTGATTTCTCAAAAGAAACCTTGCAAGCAAGAAAGGGTGGGAAAGAAGTATTTCAAGTCATGAAAGGCAAGGACCTGCACCAAAGATGACTCTACCCAACAAAGCTATCATTTAGAATGGAAGGGCAGAAAAAGTGCTTCCCAGACAAGGTTAAGTTAAAAGAGTTCATCTTCACCCAGCCCTTATTATATGAAATGTTGAAGGGACTTATCTAAGAAAAAGAAGATCAAAACTCTGAATAGTAAAATGACAACAAACTCACAACCATCAACAACCAAACCTAAGACAAGCAAACAAACAAACAAACTAAGCAAACAGCTAGAACAGGAACAGACTCACAGGAGGGTTATCAGTGGCAGGGGGAGGGAGAGAACAGGGTAAAAGGTACAATGAATAAGTAGCATAAATGGTAAATAGAAAATAGATGGGGGGGGCAGTTAAGAATAGTATAGGAAATGGAGAAGCCAAAGAACTTATATGTACAACTCATGTACATAAACTAAGGTGGGGGGAGTAGATTGTGGGTGAGAGGAAGTATGCAGGGTAGAGGGGAATAGAGGGGGGAAATGGAACAACTGTAATAGCATAATCAATAAAATGTATTAAAAAGAACTGAGTTGATAATGTAGAAGCTAAATTGCCATATTATTAAGTAGGATCTTCTACCTATATCTCTCTCTGCCTCTGTCTCTCAATCTAATGTTGCTAATGCCACCTTGCTCCCTGGAAGACAAATGACTTGTCTGCTGACCTTTCTGCCCCTAACCCAATCCTTCCTTTAAAGCCTGCTACAGCCACTCATAGCAATAAGTATTTCTGCTCCATCTCTCAACCCAGAATCCCCTTCATAATAATTCCCCTAGTTTTTAAACCAGCAATTGGGCTTGGACAAATTTCCAAATTACTGCTCATTATGTATTCAATGTGCAAAACTATGAATGTTTAAATTCCAAATCTGAAAATCTGTCTGGACTTCATGGTCGTTAATTAAATTCCTAACAAAATTATTCTCCCCTAAATGAAATTTTCTTTTTTGCTTGAACTTGAGAAGATATCTGATGTTAGTAATGACAGGCTACATTAACTTAAAATTGGGACTAATTAATAGATCACCATTGCTTGTCCAACCAATGTTCTCTTCTGTAGATGATTCTAAGGAGGTTGGGTAACCTCTGGAAGCCTACTTCTTCTCTGCTATGACCTTTGCAGTTCTTGTATTCATATTCATATTCAAGTCTTAGCCCATGCTTCCTCAGTATCAGACCCATCAGTCTTCACCAGCTTTCCCTCCATTCTACCTGAGAAAAGGTTTTTCTAAATTTTAGTCTTCAAATTTTTCCAAATTTCTGTCTACTTTGAGTTTGTGCCACTGATTCAAATGTCTAGACTTTTCAAATGTAATTGCCTTCTCCTTGCTTTTCTGCAGAGAGAATAAGCTTCATCTAAAGAAATAAATTCCAAATGTCTAGATAATGTCTGATTTTGGGGAAATGCCCTGGACCACAGGAAATGGGACAAGGTGGGTGGTGTACATTCATAATTGAAAAGTTATATCCATTAAAGGTATTAGGAGATTGTGAACAAAGAAATTATTTGTTAGTCTGCTGTGAACTGCTCAAGGTCAGAAGCCATGTCTCCATCAACTTTAGATATTAAGCCCTAGCATATTGTGTGGTTCCTTAAAAGAGCTCAATATATGTTGTCCCTCTGTTGGTAGCTAAGTAAATTTATGACATGCCAAAATGGGAAGATGTTGAGAAATGAATGTTAGCTGGGTGGTATTTGAAATTTGTTCAAACACCTAAGGTGAACCATATACCCTTATACTCAGAAGAAATTCTATTTCAGCTGGGTAGCATCAATGAAGAATAAAGTGAAGCTTTAGACCCTAGTAGACTATAGCTGTTTTACCCAAAAAGGAAAGATAATGTCCTCTCCTACGCCAATAGACACATACATAGAAAAAAATCCCAGAGAATAAACTTTGATTTAAAAAAAGAGAAAAATAAGTCATTAACCAAAATAGGTTATAATAAGGCAGTTTGTTAAGGACTTAATTATCCACAGTCCCAGAATACAGTATGATGTTATGGTGAAAAAAGAAATCATACAACTTAGCAGCAGGGGTTCGTCTTTTCAGGTATTAAGTAGGTAATTAATCTTAACTGTAGGAGACAATTAAGGCCCACCCAGTAAGGTGCAGAGTTTTAGGCTCACAGTTAGATCAAAGTGTCATACTAAAGCAGAAATGGAAAAGTCAGGAGAGGAAAATAAATATCAGCTATGAGTATATTTCTTATAAAAATGTACTAATCTTCATATCATGTCTGTATTAATCTATATTGTTTTGGAGAAATCTGGGTTGTGTTTAAGATAAAATTTTATTTTTATTTATTAAAAATCCTCTCTGGATTTCTGCCTACTTTGTTGACTTTTGTTTTTCAGCAGCTACTGTGGATGACAAAAATGTTCCTTTCAACATTCTATGTGTTAGAGAAATGTAACCTCACAGCAAATCTATAGAACTAGAGGGTAGGCAAGTATGATTAGCAGGATACTTTCTATATACTTATAAAAGGACATAGGTTCTTAAAAAAAGTTTTTATTAAAACAAAATAACATTAATTTTGTCCCATATAAAATATTAAACAAAGCAAAATTAGAAGTATTTTAACTGATTTGTTATTTTAGGAGTAAAAAAGGATAACATATACTGTACTAGTTTGCTAGGGCTGTCAAAATAGTGAATGAGGAAAAAAGTGATATGAATATTCCAGGTAGAGGAAGCACCATGTGATAAAAGCTCTAAGGTGAGATTTAATTTAGTTAATTCATGAAACTGGTTAAAAACAAGAAAGTGCCTAAGGTCTACTATACACATTTCAGAGAATCATGAGGAGACATCAAAAGCCTGGGAACAGCCAGATCCTTCAGTACCTAACTTGTGCTAAGGAGCTTAGCTTTTATTGTAAGTGTAGTAGGAAACTATTAAAGAACTCAGGTCTAATAAGACATGTCTGAACTACATTTCCATAAGGCAACTACAGCTGCTTTTTTGAGGATTGTTTGGGAGAGTATAATAATGGAAACCAGTTAAAGGGCAATAATGATAGTCTATGTGAGAGGTGATGATTGCCTTGAGGGAGGGTGGTAGCAAGTGAGATACACAGATATGGGTAGATTCACACAACGTGTGTATCAGAAACTTGAATTTCTCATACATTCAATGGAAGAGCATTTCAAAAAGGGAAATCAAGGGTCATTTCCTAGTTCTTGGCTCTGAAAAACCATCTGGATGAGGCAAAAGAATACATGAGAAACCATTTTCGAAGGAAACATCAAGACCTATATCATGTATCATGGAAGATACTGTTAGCTTTTTCTAACATCTGTTCTTTGCTTTTCTCTTCCTAGTAGAACTAGTTGAGATTTAGGTAAATGTGGAGTTGCCTGGGACACAGGCTACATTTTCTTTCTGGGAGGAAAACAGAGTAAGTTCTAAACAACGGAACTTAGAAGAGGAGGTGCATGTAAAATCCAGAAGTATGCTTAAAGGCAAGCACATTTCTCTTCCAGAGGTCTCAGTCTTTCTGAGTAAAATGTGGGGATTCTTGTGGGAAATGGAGTAACCATTTATTGAGGATGGTGAAAGAGCATGGTCCAAAAAAGTTCTTGGTTACCAAGAATTCATCTTCAATATGGATGAGGGAGAAACAAATATCTTTTTTAAACCACTGGTATACACTTAAATATACAAGTCTGGAACTCAGAGAAATTGTCAGGAAAAGATATGTGAATTTAGAAATCATTTACTTAAAAATGATATCTAGAGCTTAACACGGACTAGGATCAAATAAGAAGAAAATACAGCAGATAGCGATCCACAAACACAGCACTGGGGCACTAGAGACAGGAAAGAGGGAGAAGCCTTATCAAAAGTAGGCTTAAGAAGTAGTCTTAGTGAGAGTGTATGGTTTTAGAAACCCAGAGGACATAGACCTCAAGGAAAGCAGGAGTGGTTAGATAATAAGTCAACTAATGAGGTCGAGGAAATAACCAATCTATCTGCAGTCTCAATGTTAGTGGCCTTGACAGGGGCAATTTCAGTAGTTCGGTCAACCCAATTTCAGTGGGTTGACGAGAGAATGAATGAGAAGAGAAAAAATTAAGACAGTGTTGACCACAGGATCTACATCTGAGTTTTTGAGGTTTTTTTCTTCCACTATCAGAGGGCAGTAAAAAGATGGAAAAGCAAGAGGGTGAGAAAAAGACAATCAAAGGAGGATTTTATTTTGTTTAGTCTCATGCCTGGACCTAATAAACAGAATAATAAAATAAGATTTCTAATAGAATAGGATTTAATTGAACGGAGTCTAATAGAATAAATAATAGACCTATTCATTCTTTAGAACACCCCCATGTCTGGTCTTTCTTATCAGCTTTTTCATATGTTTTCTATTCCTGGATTAAGCAATTTTTACTCATACTTTTCTCCTGGCTTCTCCTTTATCCTATTAGGTCTTATATATAATACTTATCTTCTATTGTCTTTCAATCGCCCTTCATTGGCATTCTATATTTCCTAACTTCTTCTCAACTGTAAACCATGGGAAGGCAGGCCCTGGGAGTACCTTATTTTTTCCTGCATCTTCATTTCCTACCAAGTGCCTATCGTGTGTAGGGATCCAATAAAATGGGAACAGCGATGACTTCTAGTAAAAGATGTTGTGGGAACTAGAGAAGGTGAAACATGAAAAGCGTGTGGAACATTGTGGGTGCTGAGCATATTTGCACTCATCAGTGTTTTTACTTAAATTGAAGTCTTCTAGGGCAGTTTTAAAAAAAGCCTTACCAGGCATACCATGAGTTTTGCCTTTTATAATGTGAGATTATATTACTGATTTTCATGAATGAGGTCTCTACTACCTAACACAAAACTCGTGTATTACAATCATCTTTGTTGTCTCAATTTAAATATTCATCCAATTTCACTTTCTTTTGAAATTCTCTATGAGAGTCATTTAAATTTCTATTATTTACTTTTGCAGTTAACTACTGTCATCGGTAGGATTTTGGTATTTTTATATTTCTGCTGAGTTTAACCAAAATTTCTGAAAAATTCTAAAAAAGATCTCTGTGTGATATGTCTTACCAAGATAAAAATATAAACCACACAAAATTTAGCTATTACCATATTTTTAGGACTAAGCATCTAAGTTTTAGAGGAAGAAAATAGGAAAAAAATTTTTGAAGCAAAAAATGTGGTAAAATATTTAATAACATAAATAACATAGGTCGCTGTCCCACCCACAGTGAGCCAGGTAAGCAACATTCAGACTATAAGATGCACCCCCCTTTCCTCCCAAATTTGGGGGGAGCGCATCTTATAGTCTGAAAAATACGGTATTTTTTTCTACCTTTAAATATATTCTTATATGGTTAACAGGATAGCAATGACCCTGTCACAAATGTTGGCCAGCAGCAGGCTGAAATAAATTGTGGTCACTAATATATAAACTTTATATAAATGACTGAATTCTGATGATTTTCTCAGTTTTAAAACTTGGCCAGTGAAACATTTCTACTCACTTCTCTCAATTCCATTCCCCCTAAATTGGCACTTGAGTTGTATACAACACAATTAGTCTTCCATTAAAGTATATTGGTTAGAGACAATTTATTTATAAAATTCTTTTGCACTAGCATGAAAACTGTAAAGGAAAAAAAAGTATTGGTTAATAAGCAGTATGAGCCTTGGCACATTTCTCAACTTAAACTAGCTTAATATTGCATTATATAATGTATTGTAGTAAAGAAAAAAAAAAGGCCAAAAACAAACAAAAACGTTATCTCTTTAGTTTCTACTCGGGAAGGAAATACCAAGAACTACGTTAACCTAACTGTGCCTAAAATTTATCTAACTTTTTTATTGTAAATAGACTACATCTTCAAAGGAATTCAGTCCTTTAGGAACTAATAAGGATTTGCCCTTCTAGCAGAGAGAAATTTACATGTCATCACTTGTAAGATGTTCAGCTAGCAGATGATACCCATCAGTCACTAAGCTGATTTCACTGGAGTGCATATTCCTGTTATCAGTGCAGTATGAAGTGATATGTTTATTTTAGGTTTCAAGGGTGAAATGAAGCATTCAGTGACAAAATCACACCATGCTAAGACAGTATTCTTTCAGGAGGGCTCTTATCGCACCTGCCCCAGAGAACATCAAAATTTTCATTGAAATACTCAGTGGGGACATTTCAGACCAAATATCGGGCTATACTATTTTCTGTGATTTATAGAATTTTATAAAAAGAATAAACATACTTAATCATGATCTACCCAACCATGAAGCATCATCCAGCAAGAAATCTCAAGCACGAAACTTTGCAAATCACTTCGCAAATGATTAAACTCCTGTTATATGATGAAAACAATATGTAGATTACTAAACTGTTCACTCTTAAGCATAAGCATTAGGGAATTCCATAAGAAAAACTCTTATCTATTCCTTCATGTTAGGTTCCTCACTAAATAAAATAGCAAAATTTAGCTCGAGAGTAAAAAAGTCTCTTCTTATAGAGAGGCAGATTTTTGCAGAAAAGAAAAAGAAAAAGAAGAATCATCTGAGAATCAAATGGACATTCTAAATATAAGCTGTTTAATATTGAAGTAGTGGCTAAACCATTCTGTCTTAATTTTCTCATTATCAAAAAGTTTTATAGATACAGGGGTAGGCAAAAGTAGGTTTACAGTTGTGAGGACACAAAACAGAGTTTATTCTCATATTGTGATTTATGAAATATTACACTATTTCCCATGCAAACTATAAACAAACCTGCTTTTGTCAATCCCTGTATGCCAGTTATTGAAAACCTGCTGTAAAACCTCAATGACACAGCATGTAAATAGCTTTCCATAAAGGCTGTCATATATTTATATTTCCTAAAAGTTTAGTTTAACATGTCTCTTTAAAATATTACAGAAGAAATCTTGAAGGTGCCATCTGCTATATGGTATATTTCTATGCACATGGCCACACAGGTCTTTTCAAACAATGTCTAGGGTAACATTATCGGGTTGGCCAAAAAGTCCGTGTATTTATTTCCATAAAATAAAAGACACGTGTTCCATTTTCACCAATAACTTTATTGATTTGGATATTTTGAGCATGCCAGCTATCTCCCATGTGGCGTAATGTTGACTGTTCTCAATTAATGCCTAAATTTGATTGCTATCAACTTCAACTGGTCTATCCAACCATGAAGCATCGTCCAGCAAGAAATCTCAAGCACAAAACTTCACAAATCATTTTTGACACATTAGATCAGTCACAGCACCTTCTCCAAACACTGCACAAACGTTTTTTTGTGTTTCAGTTGCATTTTTACTTTTCTTAAAATAATACAACACAATATGCCAAAAATGTTGTTTATTTTTTCCATCTTCAATATTAAAACGGCTACACAAAAATATACCAATTTTGGTAAGTTTTTTTAAATGCACGCTGATATGACAGCTGTCACTATACAATCTATCACAAATGTTTCAAATGAAGTTAGAGACAACTAAGCACTAAAAGAGCCATCTTACAGAAAAAACAAATGAACTTTTTTGCCTATCCAATATTTTATAATTTGGAAACTACCTGTTTTTTTGTCTCGCATGAACTCATTAGACTATAAATGCTTCATGATAAAAGCTATGTTTTTACTCAGTATGTACCCCTAAGAACATTGAATAAATGTCTGTGCTCTGTCTTATATCCCTTTGTATGTGTCTATAATTCAGCTGTTTCTCTCCTCTGTCAGGGTCTGCAGCAATGTGTGCTACAATTTAAGTTCTATTCTTTTGCTGGGAAGTGTGACCACTAGATTGAGTCTAAGGTTTATTGTTTGTCTCCTCTATGCAAGTGTTAATGAAGCTGAGATATTCTCCCTATTGTTTATTGTTCTACTTGTAGTACTTTGAACAAGGCCTGGCAAATATTAGATCTTTGATAAATATTATTGATATGAAAGAAGGCACATCACTTCTTTAACACTGTTAAACATCTTAATATTTGACCCTAACTGTATCAGAAACAGAGTCTGATGGAGCAATAAATTCCCAAAAGTATATATACCAGAACCTCTAACTTAAAACAACAACAACAAAATAAAACCAGGGAACTGAAAAGTATTTCAGGGAGAAAAATATGGGAAAACTGACTACTGCACATGCAAGGCTGTTGCTCGATGATAAAATGTTCTGTTTCCAAATCTCTCACAACCTTATGCCTACCAAACACGTTTTCTTAATTGCAGCAGCAAACCTTTCCACCTGGTGCCTTTTCTATGGTGAGAGTACAGTAAAATGACAGGGCCGATTCTGAAGGAGAAAGGGATTTATTAGAGGTCCACATCCAACTCTTACAAACTATAATTAATCATCCTGATCCCCAAAATTGACACTTCTTTCTCTACATCCTGCTTCAGAGAGGTAATAAAAATCATATAGTTAAAACTGCCAACCAGACTTCTCCTTTGGGTGTCCCATAGGTATTCACCACTTTCTCCCTCAAAATATGCTACATCTTGAACGAATTCAATAATATGGACCAAATGCTGTTCCATAAATGTCTTTTGGGGGAATTTGTGGTGACTACAGCTGAGAAAGTGCTGTACAGGAGCCGACCCCAAGGAGCAGAACTAACTCAGCAGGGTTCTGGGGCCTGATGAGTCTGAAATTTGAGTGTGTCACTTGTAAAGGTGGTTGGTTGAGTGGTACGTCAATACAGTCTGAAGCTGACCACTGGGTGAGCTAGCTCTGGGGCCTGTGAGGAGGAGTAGGCCAAGGTCAGCCACCACCTGTGCCCCTCTCAGGGCCACCGGCATGAGCTACAAAGTGCTCTGCAGATGGCTGCTACTTGTGCTGGGCCTGGAGGTGCCCATGACTGTCCAAGCTGCCAACCTGGGCCAGCTGCCACTAGTGGTGGGCCTGGGGCCACTTAGCAAGAGGTGTGAGTTACACTGAGGCCAAATTCACTTGTTTGGGTTTTGTTAATCTTTTAGAGATTTTTAGGAAAGCCTGAAGCATGAACCAACACAGTCTATTTGTGTGGAAAAACCACTGGAAATATCTAGGGTGGATCCCCATATTGGGTGAGGCAGGGTCTCAGGGAATCACCAGGGTTGGGTGAACAGTTACAGGCAGGTAGATGGAGACTCAGATATGCTACCTACCTGCTGTCTCTGTGTGGGAGGGCTCACCAAAAGAACAATGACCTCTGCCAGTGTTTCTAAGAGAAAGCTGCCCCTTACAACATTTGGATATTGCCAGACAATTCATTTCCTCCCCATAGGTTCCCTGGCACCTTTTGAGATGTTGTACCAGTGCCTGAACTCAAAGTGAGTTTGAGTAAGTCCTTGCAGCCCCTTTAAGAGAACCACTGGGGATTCCAGAGCCCTCTCTCCCTCAGCCACAATCTCTGCTGGTTTACATAGCCAGACTTCTCTTCCTGGCACTGGAACTCTCAGCTAGGTGGCTTGGTCTGGGGCTGGCATCCCAGTTTTCCATGGGGGCACCTCCACAATGAAGATATCCCTCCCAATGTTTAACCACTATACTTGGGTGTGGAACCAGCACATTCTGCCTCTCTGCCCCCTCCTACCAGTCTCTCGATGTGGCTTTTTCTTTGTATCTTTAGTTATAAGCCTTCTACTCAGCTAGATTTCAGGTGGTTCTGAATGATGGTTGTTCTGTACTATAGCTATAATTTTGGATGTAGTTGTGAGAGGATATGAGTAATGTATATACCTACTTTACTGGAAGTCCTGTGTTTGTTTTTAATGTTTCTTTTTTTGTGCTGATACAGAATATCAGACTATCAGATACTCCTTCTGGACATTGTTTTCTCAGTTGATAGTAAACCTTATCATATTTCTGACAAGTGGGTCATCCACTACTTTATGAGCGTAGACAGAGAAAACTCTACAATTATAAAGACACCATTGTGTTTCTTTTTAACAAGGTGACATCCTTCTGTTTTTTATACCCAAGATGTTTGCTAGAGCACTCACACTAGTTGCTCTCAGACATAAAAACTAACCAGCATGTGTGTGTGTGTGTGTGTGTGTGTGTGTGTATATATGGCACGTTGTATATCATGAGATATAAGTACTATGTCACATATCACGCTTTCCAATTCTTCCACTTGCAAATTCTATAAATTGTCTCTTAGGAGTGTAATAGCCTGGTTCAAGTGGTCCCATTCTCTCCAGTTCAAGTTTATTTAGTCCATGTCTTCCTGTTAGGAAGAAGCACTCGTCATGTTACAAATGACCAATGTCTTGAATGCCCAAAGTAGAATGACAAGGGTCCTCTGGTATACACCTTTTTGATTTTGTACATACTACTTTCTCTCCCTAGAATGGCTTGCCTCTTCCTGCTCCCTTTCTTCATCTGCTTATCTCCTCATCATGGGTGAGTGCCTTACTTACATATTTATATATATATTTTTTACATCTCTACATATAAGTGCAATGGACTGCATTTGCACAAGCCCTGTTAGGAAAGAAATCAGTCTTAGTAAAGGGCTTGTCACATGGTGTATGCGGAAACATTTGACTCAGTGAATAAATGGATAGTATTTTACTTTACCATTTGGCAGGCACATTGCAAAATATAATGTGACCAATGATGGGGAGAAAGATTAAACTAATTAATGATAACACTGTTCAGAAAATGGCACATAGAGATAGAATTTTGGGTAAGAAATTTACTGCTTGTGTACCAATAGGTACAGGTTCACCCCTCTCCCAGCAGCCATGGAGACTTCAACTTCACTGGAAGAGACAATAACATGAGGTGAAGGTTAAAAATAGACAAAAGAAGTTCCCCTTCCTCTGGCTTATACAGCCCATTACAAATAAAGTGCTAAGCTGAGCTATAAAGATATTATAGAGTCCCATTTTTACTCATATAATCAGTTCATTTTCTTCATAAAGGGAATTGCAGTAGGGACGTGATCTCTCAAGATTATAATGAAAGTTTCATTCCAGTCAGCCTGACACAGGCCTCATTTTTTTTTTTTAATGCACAAGTTTCTTCTAAAGGGAAATTAAAAAAAAATAAGTTGAAAATAAATGTACTCACATAAAATCCCACATCTCTGAATTTTTTATTATGGACTTTCAATCAAACCAACCAAATTGAACAAAGAAACTTATTTGGTGTCACAGCTGAAAGTAGCAATGGTCAAAGTGTGGCCAAATTGCTCTAAAGACAAAAATACAGTTATTACCAAAAAGCAACTTGCAAGAATTTTAATATTAATTCTTTTATAAGCATAAAGCTGTACCTCTTTTTATATTAATTACATAGCATATTTCTTGCATGGATAAATTAATAAATAAATTAGTATACTTTTATATATCTTTAGTACCCCAAAAGCAGCTGATTACTCTTATGTGCCTTGAGGATTTTAACTACAAATACAGATTAACACTATAATGTAAAAATATAAAAGTTTTCTATAAATAGTTATGCTTTAGAAAATATTCTTCCTGATTTCAGACCTTCTTACTGGATATCATGTCCTTTACATTTAAAATGATGTTACATAAAACAACATACTGTATTCACTGCTCTTTCAGTGAAGGACCCACAAGGTCAGCTTAAATTTTCATTAATCTTTTTTTGTCTCCAAGCTTTTCCTTTTACTAAAACATTAGTTTTGAATTATGTCATTATCCACCTTATAAGGTATATAGAAAGCTAGAAATGGTAAACTTTCTTTGACTTCACTTGAAAAAATATCACTTACTTATACTAAATTCACTAAATATTAAAATTATTAAATGTGCAAGAAAAATTGAATCTCCACATTGACAGTTCTTAGATTTTCCAAGGTTCTTTTTAAGTAAATATTCTTGATAATAAATTAAGCAATGATAGAATTAGAATATCACCATTTACAACTTCTAATTAAATAGTAAATGTGGCATATGCATATTAGTGTCTGCTAACATAAAAAAGTCAACATTACATCACATAATACCACTTGTGAACTATTCTTGACAAAAATATCAAACTTGTATCTCATGAAGCCTCTACATCTGACATTCGATTTGTGGGAAGTTGAAGAACAGAGGTACACATGAGACGACATCACAGATGTACAATTAGCCAAGCCATTATGTGGCGAACTGTAAGGGAAAATGACCTTGTTTGCAACAAATGGGAAAGGGAAATAGAAAGATTGAAAAACATAAAACTTGGGACATATAACCAATGTTACTGTTAACAGATGTAATTGGGAAAATGTGACCAACTAGAGATTCAATAACTTTGAGGATTTATTGTTCAGTTTGGGAGCATAGTAATGGTACGGTTGTAAATTTTAGAAAAGCCATTATATTTTAGAACTGTGATATTAATAAATTAAATTATATGATGACTGGGATTTGATTTTAAAAGACTTAGGAGGAGCGTGGAAAGGAAAGTGTGCACTCTTGTAGAGGAAACGAGATGAGCCAGTGATCGATCATTGCTGAAGCTGGGTGATAGGCACAGGGAGTTCATTCAGCTCTTCTCTGTATTTTGCATATGTTTGATATTTTCCATAATAAATATGTTATTTTTTAAGTTTTTAAAATTATAACTCTGCCCACTTCACCAATAGGAATTTCTTTCTAGTTCACCTTGTGCATGAGCTCTTCTTGCTCTGTTGCTCAGCACTCTGTCTGTCTACTGTGTAACTCCCACCTCCCCGAGTCTGTCCCATCGACCAGCTCTGCTGTATGCACACACACTTTCTCTCACTTTCTTAAAGGAGAAGTTTAGTTCTCCATCTCCTATAGCTGAGTGCAGTCTTGCCTTTGAGAATCAACAGACTGACTAATGTGTCCTATTAAACTATGGGCTACATATACCAAGTGCTAACCCCGGGTATCCCACACTGGCAAAGCCTTTAAAATATCAGACCTATAATCTCCTCTGACAGCCAGGCTCTATGACAAACAGACTCTATAAGTAAAAATAATTTTATTTCTTCTACTGATATGAATTATGTAATCACCACCCTTTTCATCTCTTTAAAAGGCAAAATTGGCTAATAGGCTCAGTTTTATATGACTTTGGAGGTGAAGTCCCTCTCTATGATTGTTACTTTTTATATAAGATATGTATATTGCTCATACCATTTTAGACTAAAACTAGAAGCAAGAAAATCCTCTCAGAATTTAGATGGAAAACAAGTGCCATGTAGAGTAATGCTTTAAATAATTCTGTGACTTTCTAGTGAGGCCATTTTGCATTTTAATTATGTGCTTTACATCTCAATTTGGAAGAAAGATGTATCATCCATTAAAAATGTCTTTTGTAGCATTAATGGAAATGTTCTCTAAACTAGAATTGCATATTTTAATTCCATTTCTGACTTAAAGTTTGTATATCATCCACTTACATATAACATTGTCAGAAAACCATTCTCCTCTATCTTCTTTTAATGGCAGACCATTATAAGTGTTAAGTGTAGAATTTAGGAGAGAAAGCAAGTGTTGGTAAAAATGCTCTGGAAAATGGCAGCTTTGCATTTTATTTTATACTACAATCAAAAAAGGAGGTATAAGTGGGTTACATGAAATCCATTGGTAATGAATTAGGGAGGTGAGAGAAAGCAAAGGTGTGGGGGAACCTCTGGGATTTGATAAAAAGTAAAATGATAGACACATACTTCTTTTACATAGGTGAGTACAGGATACTTAACAGTCAACAATTAACATGATAGCAATAACAATGAGAGGATTTGCTCTGCTCTAGCATGGTACATGCCCAGAGAGGTCTGGAAAAATGGAAGTTAGCTTGACATTCCAAAGCTATGTTATTTTAGATGCAAAAAGACAATAGACAGGTTCGAGTAAGGAACAGACTGACTTTTCTCAGGGAAGATTCTGGCCTGGGACATGACTGCTCACTATTACCTGCTTTCAGTTAAAAGTTTTAATTTCAGACCATTCTACATGGTAACCTAGATCTCTGAGTTTGTCAGGGTGCCACACAGGACTCCCCTGAGCTTGTCAGGTTCAGTACATGTCCCCTTTTCATACACACACACACACACACACACACACACACACAAAATGGCTAGTTTTAGGGGAATAGAAAAAATCTATTAATTGAGGGAATTAAAGGATTTGAAAAGGAAACAACCCTCCTCCCTTATAACAAATTAGCAATGTGTGTCTGAGAGAGAGATAAAGAGATATTGTTGGGATAAATTTGTTTTAAAATGAATAAGTTATAATCAGTGGGAACTAGAAATCACATTGTTTCATACACTAAAACATGTCTTTATTTTATTCTGAATCTCTATAACCCCTGCTCTTTTTCAAAACACATCATTTGGGAGGGAAAAATCAATGATGTTGTTGCTGCTTTCTGAAATTATATGTTTTAGACACATGGATGCTTTGGGTCATTGCTTTTCTTACTAATGGAAAAATATAATGAAAAGTGCATAATGGAAAAAAACCAATGAGAGCAGGTTAAACTGATACAGAATTTTAAACTTGCAATGTGAACTCTAGTGTAAGTTTCTAATTTAAGTCTGTTACCAAATGGAGGTACGGTCCTGCTGCCTGTTGCCCACAGGCAAGTTGCAGAGGCAGAGGTTTAGTGAAAAACAGAGTTTTTTTATTCAAAAGCTACATAATTTGGGAAGAATGGCAGGCAACTACTTCAGAGTCCAACCCCTCTAGAACACCCAGAGAAAAATTCCTCTACCCTCTCCCAGACCAGTTCAAGGTGGCTCCTGGAGATCCTTGTCCCATTTAAAAACACCATCCTTTCAGAAAGGCAGGTAACCACTACACAAACACCCAAGTGAACCCTCAAGGAAGAGAAAGAAGGCCATGTCCCTGCCTTCCCTCTATTTAAATCCCCCAGTCCATAATTCCATGCAATCTGGAAACATCCGGCTTCCCAGCCAATCCCACCCTTTCTCAGGCTAGACTGGCAGGTCTGCCCCTCCTCCTGCAGTGTCTTTGCCCAGAGGTAGGACAATCTGGCAACCTCCCCCATCACCCCTGCTTCTCTACTGTGGCCTCAGGCAACCTCCTCCTATGACCCCTTCCCTCCTCCCTGCCCCCCGGGCACAATGCCAGTATTAAGTTGTCATCTCTGTAGAAATAAGAATTTCTTTATAGAGAATACAACTGGATTTTTAAAAACTACCTGAGTTTAGAATCTTTCATTGTATCAAAAGACTTCTTTTAATCTTAAGTAAAGTTGGCATCTCCAATGACTGTAAAGCTAGGACAGAAATGAAAAGAACCTATTGTCTTGGATAGGCAAGCAGTCCCATAAAATGAAAGTCAGGATTTATTTTTTAAGGATTATTTGCACGTTGAGAGGGACCAAAGTTTTGATATCCTCAAAATACTCCTTTTGAGATATTGATTTTAAGCTGGTTATTAAGAAACAAAAGATACAGAAAGAACTTTTGACCCCCCCTTTCCTACCTGAGGTAATTCATATGAAAAGGTCTGCTTCAGGAAAGAAATGTTAGCATAATCACCTTAAGAGTTTTAACTTAGCTTAATTTGAATTAAGTATGGTAGACAGGGAGGATCCCAGCAGGGGTCGGTTAATTAGATTCCTCGCTGTGTGCCATTGTTGCTAGATTGTCTAGCAGGGATTTGGTGGCCATTTAATTTGTGTTCCTCTCTTTCTCAGCCACCTGTAAACTGCTTACTTCCCCTTCAAAATCCCAGACCCTGGTCCTCTTTTCTCCTTTGTCCATAATAATATATCCATCTCACTATCCAATGCCTTATGGTTCTCATTACTGTGACACCCTCCAATGTCTTCCATAATAATAAATCATGGATATTTCTTTTGTTAATCTATCTGTTATTTTGATTATTAGCTTGGCTAGAAGAATTTAGAAGGTAGGAGAAATATTATTTTTTTAGCCTCCACAATGTATAAATCCCCAAAGGAAGCTGAGTAATGAATAAGAATAGCAATCATTATCGGTTAGACTATGTAGATGTGTAAACAACATAAGTACTGAATATCAAATTGTTAAACAGCAGTAACTTAGGACAACTGAACTCCAGGGCATGTCTAATAACACAAACAAAGGAAGTGCATGATATTCCTGACACAGGGAAATCACCTGTATTTGAAGCCCCAAACAGGGATTTCTTCTGTCTCCCCTCTCATCACCCCATCCAAAACCACTTAGTTTATTAGTCACATTTTCACATAGAAAGCAAAAAGTGAATCAGGCTGAATTTAGAGCAATTAACAGACAATACAAAACTCAGGTAATATACACAGAGTTAGAGGAGTGTGAATACAGAGAAAAATCTTTCCAAGACAGTAAAAACATTAAAGGGGACATTTTTCAAGTTTTGACTACAAAGACTGAGAACTTTCTACGAATTCTAAAATATGCTATGTAAGTAAAGAAACAAATTCCTGTAGGCAGCAGTTAGAAATGAGCAGTGGGAAGAAGAAGGAAGGGGGCCACTACCTTTGTTGACCCAAGGCAAATAGTTGAAATAGTTTCAGTTAACCACCTTGTTAGCAAAATTTCCGTTGTGGTTTTAGCCTCACCACTGCCCTGCTACCATGTGGGTAGTCAAGGAGAATTATGGGAAAGGGCATGTCCAGAAGAGACTAAAGTTATATGATCGAAGTATCTGTCAATCAATTTAGAACCCCTCCCTTATGCTAATAAAGTAATCACACATGCACTTAAGGGAGCAGATTCAGGAGACTCCGGCCTTTCAAACCATGCTCAGGAGGCCCATTCTGTCCCTTGAGGATGTACTAATAAAATCCTTACTTCTTACCCACTTTTGTCTCGCTCATCTGAAACTCTTTATTGCATCAGTGAGAAGAACCAGGCCCCACAGACATCTTTTGGTGCTGTGACTCAGATCCCTGGATAGGGTAAGTTTCCTCCACTGCAATTTTTCTTTGACCATATTACCATGGATCCTTGATTTTTTCACACTCTTTCACATTGCCTGGACTGTCTTCATGGTTTATCCTTGGTGATAGGAGTTTGCAAAACAGTTCCCTATAGTTACTGGTTCTGCTGAGGGTATCTTGTTCTCTCCCTCTCAAAAAATTGCCACACTCTGTGCATGGGTCAAACATTTAAAACCCACTATGGTGCTTGCTGCTATAAGTCTCCCATGAAAGGTTAAGCTGGTCATGGACTAGGGAAGAGACATTAGGTACCCTGCCAGCTGCAAGCAGACATCCATGCAACAAGGAACATTGTAAAAGCAGTCATGCTCCCACCCATGTGCACTTCCCCTACTTAGTTCTCCAGAGGAAAAGACAAGATTTGAACCTTCAGCAGAAAACTCCAGCCTTTCTAGGCTCCTTTTTCTAACCGTGCCTTCTCATTCAATCAGCTTTTCTCCTAAGTCCTCACCTTTCCTTTTAGATCTAGGTTCTCCTGCTGCCTTTTGGCCACACTATTTATACCTCAGCCCTTTCTGACTACCCTGCAAGGGCAGGTGTCATGTCTGCTCTCTTAATGAACGATGGCCACACTTGTCCAGGCCATTTGTCTTCACTAGACAGTATCCCACCCTGCTGATGGAGACCCTATCCCTCCCCTCTCTTGCCACAATGAACACTGCTTATACTGCCATTGGCTAGCAGTAGGCTATCAATAGACAACTCCTGGTACTTTGTGGCCAGTTATGGCCCCGCTTAACAATAGTTTACCACATTGAGTCCAAGGTTCTTAGACTCTTTGCCTGCCTGTTCCAAACCCTGCATTATGCTCCCATTTCAAACTGGGCTCGGCCCTGTTGTGCCCACCTCAAGTGGGAACAAGGAACCTTTTGCATGGATCTCCTTGGGAGCCTCCTGCACACTTTTTTGAATCAGGTCATCTTCCTTAATTACCTTGAATGGGCAGACAAGTTGGCATGAACCTGTCTCTTGTGTGTCTTTGAGAGGCAGAGGGGACAAGTTTGGGTTTGCAACCTGCACCTCTGGTTCCTTGCTAAAATAGGGATTCCCTTCATCTTCAAACATACCCTTTGTTTAAAGCACAAAGACCCAAAAAATTGGACCCATGCAGACTACTGGTCCTGGAGAGTATTTTCCCATTCAGAGAGTCATTTTTACTGGATTAGTCAATTCATTTTAAGCCTACAATCTAGGACATGTGGTTATGACTCACTAGGTCCTAGCATTAGAGCTTTTAGCAGGAATCCATGTCATAAAACCCCTCCAGCAAGCAGGTGCTGAATTCAATGGCACCAAACGTTTTGCCTCCACTTTGCTCGTATCTAGGCTCTGCATGATTCCACTCTTCCTATTTTCCCTTTAGCCTCATATAATTTCCTCCTCAATCCTCGGTTGAGCCTTTTTGGCTCCCCTGCCTGGTTGAGTTTTTCCTGCTTCCAAAAGAATGAGGAAACTGCCAAGACTCTTCCTATGCATGGTAAGCAACCCCACAGGAAGGGAAGGAGCTGATTTGCCTCTGCCTCCACTCTATCCATGACAAAGATCTCTGTTTTGGATACCAGGGTCCTGGGATGCCAAGGCCCAGTTCCCTGGGTTTCAGTATGCCGAAACCCTCAGGTTTAGACCCCAAGATGCGGGCCTCTCTAACCTCACAGTATCTGTCCCTTCTAGATGGGAAGCCAAGAATCCATTTCTGCTGGCACCCCTCTAGATGTATCCTTTCCAAATGGCCTCAATTTGATCCTTAAACCCTAAAGAAAAGTCGACATATTTTTCTGCAACACTGCTTGGCCTCAATATTGTCTATTGGTTAGGGAGGTTTGACCACTAAGGGAGACCTTAAATTACAATATAATTTTACAGCTTGACCTTTTTTGCAAACTTCTTGGTAAATGGTCCAAAATCCCATATATACAGTTGCTTTTTTTAATCTAAGGGGCCATAGAGATTTATGTCATAAGTATAAGCTTTCTCTCATCACTTCAACTGGTGACTTTTCTTCTAATTCTCAGACCCCTTCAAAGACTACTTTCCCTGTAGAAACTCAGGACAAAACTCTCCGGCTGTCTTCTTTACTGGCCCCATACCCAGGACCACCAACCCAACCAATAGCCCCTGCTTTCTCTACCCTTAAGACTTCCCCACCCACAAGGCTGTAATAGAAAGCACAGGACAGTTTGATCCTTGGTTGATTCACAAACCCTTTTTTCTTGTCTCAATTTAAAATCAACTTAGGAAACTATTCTAACAACTTAGATAAATATACAGATGCTTTTCAACATTTCGCCTTAACTTAGGAGTTAACTTGGAAGGATGTTATGGTTGTCTTGGGACAGACGCTATCAGATATTGAGTGGGAGAAAGTAATAAAAAAGGTCAGAAAATTTAACAACTTACATTTTTCAGATAGCAAATGTCCCATAGGAGAAGCAGCAGTCCCACCAATGGCTCCTGAATGGGACTATAACATCTCTTCCCAGAACTGGGAAAAGAATCATTTCCTACTCTGCATTAAAGCAGGACTTAAGGTCGGCCATCAGAAAGTCATAAACTATTCCAAGGTCTCTGCCATTAGTCTGGATGCAGATGAAAATCCCACCACATTTCTAGAGAGACTGAGGGAGACATTCATCAAGCACATCAATGTAGATCTAGAATCATCTGAGGGCTAGGTAATATTAAAAGATAAATTTTTGACTCATTTGGCCTCTGATAGTAGAAACTACAAAAGCTCATTCAGAAGCCCAGAGTTTTCTCAGAAGAAATATTAACTACGGCCAATGCAGTCTTTACAACTGGGACCAGGAGAGGGAGGCCAGGGCTAGGAGAATGAGAAAGGGAAGGAGACTAGCCATGCTGAATTCTGGTTGCTTTTGCAAGACAATCACATTTCACAGGTCCTTCTAGGTCCACCCCAAAGGACACTAAGTGTCATGTGTGCTGGAAGGAGGGGCTGGTCTCAGGAATATCCAAATCATAACAAGCTACCTCAGGCACCATGCTATAAGAGCAGGAGGGCAGGCATACTGAGCGGCCTTCTGTCCCTCAAGTTGAAGAACTCTTGGACTTGAGTCCATAGCTGTCTTACAGATGGTGGAACAAGACTGAGGCTGCCCACCCCAGCTGGCCCCACCTCAAGAGGTCACCATTCCTGGACTGGAATATACATCCTAGGGTACACATGGATGTTGCAGGTAGGACTGTAACTTTATTATTAAATACTGGAGCCACCTATTCTGCCCTTACTTCCTTCTCCAAACCACCTTCCTCACAGTCCTGAACCATCCTAGGAGTAACCAGAAAGCATACAACCTAAAGCCTGATGCTTTCTTTGGTTTGTCTCTGGAATGGGTATTACTTTACTCACTCTTTTCTCATAGTCCCAGAGTGTCTGACCACTCTACTCAAAAGAGACCATCTTCAATTATTAGAAACTAGAATAATTATAGGGGGCAGCCCTACATTAAGTTCCCCACTTCAAATGTTAGTTATACAGGCTAGGGATTACATGGATACACTTACTCCTTTGTGGAAATGCCAAATTGATCAAGAGGTATGAGATAATGGAGTTCCTGGCCAAGACCTTTGCAACAGAGGTCTTCAGACACGGACCCAGACCAGTGCCAGTCCATGGCTTGTTAGGAACTGGGCTGCACAGCAGGAGGTGAGCGGCACGCAAGCAAGTGAAGCTCCACTTGCATTAGCGCTTGAGCTCCAAGCTCCTGTCTCCAGCCCCTCTCCAGCCCACAGTTCACTGAAAAATTATTTTCCACGAAACTGGTCCCTGGTGCCAAAAGGTTTGGGGACTGCTGCTTTACAAACAGCTGGGTGGTGACCTAACTGTTTGGGCATTAAAAATAACTCTTTGTTTTAAAAATAAAGTCTTTACAGGGCCAGAGGTGTGGCTCTAGAGCATCAAAGCCCACCAAACCCCTTTACCTTTCCCAAACCTCTCCTCTTCATCTAGGATCTAGCATTATTTTTTAGTTGAAATTCTACCAACTCACTAGCCATGAAATGTAGATTTTAACGTTATACAGTACTGCCCATTTCCCTCAAATGCTATTTAATGAAATGTGTTCCTTTAATTAGGAAAATAATTACAGCTATATTGGCTAACTTAGAGTAATAGGCATTAATACTTAGCAAAAGTTAAATAAATAGAACAATTATGGTCAAATTTTTATTCTTCTAAAAGTAATAAACCTCTGATAACAGGTTTAAATTCTCTTTCATAACTGTTTGTCTACATTGACCTTAATATTTTAGTGTTAAATTGACTTAGAATTGACTTTTAATCCAAAATTAAAATGTATAACTATA
Organism: Tonatia bakeri; assembly: GCA_004024845.1. Classification (NCBI taxonomy): domain Eukaryota; kingdom Metazoa; phylum Chordata; class Mammalia; order Chiroptera; family Phyllostomidae; genus Tonatia; species Tonatia bakeri. The sequence goes on from PVIA01010429.1 coordinate 21,650, forward strand.
AAAGCATACAAAGTCAAGAGATCTTACATTTTTAATCTATGAAAAGCTTGATAGCTTCCCAGATGAGTGGCAGATATGGCACTCTTAAAAAGAACTTACAAAAATAAACTCATTTTTAAATTACCATGTAAAATTCAACTGGATATTAAAAATCTTTAAGTTCTCTATATTTGAAAACAATACTTTAAGTCAACTTTTATCCTAGAAATCATGATAAAATTAGACAAGATTTCATTTCAGAAAAATACTTGTGTTTACCATAGAATACAAGCTTTTATATTGGGAGCATAAAGCAGTAATTTTTTGCATGGCAGGAAAGTTGAATTTAGCTCTGTAACACTCAACCGATATCTAAGTATTATCTTCTATTCCATTTACCTGGTTTCTTATCTGTTCAGTTGTGTCAAGCACTTTTTGAGAACTTCTTACTTGTGTAATTTAATATTGACCCTTAAGTCATCTACCACTGCACACTTTACTCAAGTGTGTACCTGACTTAGTGTGAATGATTAATCTTCACATATGTCTGGCATAAAATGGCCTTTTAAAATTCTTTGTATTGGAATTATGAGAATTGAAGACAACTGTAACAAAGACAGGAAAAAATTTTTTAAATACTTTAAGAAAATATGTATAATAAACCTGATCAAATTTAGTCAAATTCACTATTTCAAAGTAGTAAAAACAATAAAAACATCGCCACTTTATATTTTTCTGGTAAACTATCCTATTTCTGAATTCTACAGAAGTTTCCAAAGTGTGCTGTACAGACTATTAAAGCAGAAATGTAACTGATAATAGTAAAATGGAAAAACAAGGAGGGATTGTAGAATTCCTATAGCCAAATAATTTGGGAAAAGTTATAAACTTTCAATTGTTTTTTGGGGTGGTCTGTAGTTTCACACATATTGTACAAGTGTGTGTGTGTGTGTGTGTGTGTGTGTGTGTGTGTGTAGTAAATTCTGAGGATATTGGTATCGATTTTCTACTGATGTTATGAGTTCTGTCTGGAAAAACTGCAGCCATTGTTAATATAATAAAAATAGTTTGCATGACATTGATGTAACCTGGCAACCAAGGAGAATAGACTGGAACGTGCATGCATGAACAATGATGACTCCACTGTACTAGTCAGTGGGAGTGGTAAATGCCATTTGCTGAGCATGTGTACTGTGTGCCTGTCTTATTCGAAATAACTGAGCCAGTAAAACAATGCATCTGCATCAAATTTTCTATTAACATTCCTCCACAGAAACCATTCTGATGATTCAGAGGGCTGCAGCTGTGGGCAACCTGTAGCAGCTTCATCACAACAACATGCTTGCTTATGCATCACATCTCATGCAGAGATTTTTGGTGAAACATTAAATCACACAGGTGACTCAGCCCCCCTACATCCCAGATTTGGTGCCCTGTGACTTCTGGTTTTTTCTCAAATTAAAATCACCCTTGAAAGGGAAGCAACATCAGATCATCACTGAGATTTGGGAAAATATGACGGGGTAGCTGATGGCAATTGGGAGACCTGTGTGAGGTCCCAAGGTGCTCACTTTGAAGGGGCCTGAGGCATCATTGTCCTATGTACAGTGTTTCTTATGTCTTCTTCAATAAATGTCTCTATTTTTCATATTACATGGCTGGATACATTCAGGACAAACCTCTTATAATAAACCACCCCCAAAATTTGAATCTATGGGTTTCTGAACAGTTCTACTCATTTGAGTCAGGCTAAATTGATCTCTAGGCTCACTCATGCTTCTCTCATTACTGGGTAGCTCACCTAAGGACCAGATGGTCCAGTGTCCTCAGCTGGGGTAACTTGACTCTGCTTGACATAGTCTTTAATCCTCCAGCAGGCTAGCTTGAGCTTGCTGTCCTAGCAGAGGCAGATTACATAGAGAAGTAAACAATGCTAAGCCTTCTGGACCTACACTTAAAAATGGGAAAACATCACTTTCACAATTTGCTATTGGACATAACAAGTCACAAGTGCAGCACAGATTTAAGGGGTAGAGAAAAAGATTCTACTTCTTTTTTTTTTAAAGATTTTATTTATTTATTTTTAGAGAGGGAAGGGAGGGAGAGAGAGAGAGAGAGAGAAAGAAACATCAATGTGGGGTTGCTGGGAGACATGGCCTGCAACCTAGGCATGTGCCCTGACTGGGAATCGAACCTGCGATGCCTGGTTCGCAGCCCACGCTCAATCCACTGAGCTACACCAGCCAGGGTGCAAAAAAGATTCTACTTCTTGATGAAAACATCTCTTAATAAGAATTAAATTTCAAGGGATGTATATAGGAAGATGAATGGAGTGTAGGGAACAGTACTGTAACCAATCTGCTATAGAAGGTAATGTGGAACCCTTTTTTCACATAATGTCTTCCAAGATTGAATTTGCAGCTCACATTTGGGAAATGCTAATGTATAATGAGTTTATTTATTCAACTTAACAAATATTAATTGAGCATTATTTGAGTCCAGTTAATAAGCGATCTTTTGGTACACAAGGTAAATTGAGAAAATGTTCTCTTATCTTTAAGACAAGTGGGTCTTTCCAATAATAACAAAAACTAGAATCTGAAAGCACAATTCAGTGCAGCTTTTGATGGCTGCCAAGACAGGTGGAGTAAACTGTTACATTGGTGTTTTCCAATAAACCACACTTAGTGTTTTTCCACAGTGACTCTGAGCTTGTCCATTGGTTTTCATACCAACAGGACGTTAGTAAGTATGCCACTAGCAGAGGCATAGATTGATTTAACCATTGTAATGACAATTATGAAGCAGATAACTATTATCAATCTAACTTTAGGAATGCAAAACAAGACTTCAGGTTAAACAATCTTCTCAAGATGCACCCTTAGTAAATGATGAAGTTGGGTTCAAGGTTAATATTGAAGCTCTAGAACTTGTAGTCTTATTGTATTACATAACCTCTAAACCACTGTAGGTTATCAAACTTCCAGGGTATTTTTTTCTGTCAAAATTGTATCCTATGGAAATTATTGCATCTGACAGTCTGTTCTTTCAACGTTGTTATCTTTGCATAGAAGAGAGATAAAAAAAGTGAGCAAAAAATCATCAAAAGAAAAGTTTACATTGGTGAGAGAAGTAAGAGAAAGGAACAAAGGGATACACAAACCATTGCAATGAGTATCCGCACTGGTTTAGGAACTATGAATACAGGAATGAAAAAGACTGATGCTGAGAAGTTTCCTGTCTGTATGGAGTTCATACTGATTCCAGAGGAGTCACACAATGAAAGGATGACAAAATTAAAGGATCAAGATCAGTTAAATGGGTAATAAGTAGATAAACAAGGTGAAGGAATTCAAAATATGCTACTTTGGCATATTGATTATTTTGAGCTGAAGACAATTGAGAAATAGTAGGTGGAGAAAAGGCTTTACATCTCCCCCCCCCATTTCTACATGCATCTCCCATGAGATAGGTACCCTCCCTCTACCAAGAGAAGAGAGCACTGTTACCAGAGACAAAGAGTGGATGCCAGGATGAGTTTGCATAAACAGACCTTACCAAAATAGCCATTATCATCCATTAGTTTCCTCTGCATATTTTTAGTTACTTTCCCACAAATCATTAGCCCACCAGCCTAAACCTCCTTTCCTTTGTCCGGTCACTTCTCTACAATTTAGCACCCTTTGTTAAAATGGTGCATAAGCCTCAAGTCTAACTGCTTCTTCAGGTTTTTACTTCCTTTTTGTGAAGCCCTTGTGAACATAAAATTTAAAATCTTAATAAAACTGTATTTATTCTGTTAACTTGTCTTTTGTCAGTTTAATTTGTAGGTGTGTTACAGTTAGAAAAAGCAGCAATCTCCATGGCCTGAGTGAAAGGAACGGTGGTCTGCTTAAGCCACAATGACAGCAAGGAGACTGGTGTGGACAATGCACAGTGAAAAGTTAGAGCGATGAAGGAGATGTGGTTCCAAAAGAAGACAGAAACTAGGTCATGGAAGAATTTGTGGACCAGGCTAAGGAATTTGGGGTGTGTTCTAACTGAAACAGAAAGCGACTGAACAACCTTAAGCAAGAAATTGATTCCATTTGAGAATGTATTTAAAAAATAAAAAATAGTTTTGCCCTGGCCCCAGGGTAACTCATTTGGTTGGAGCATCATCCCATACACCAAAAGGTCCCAGGTTAGATTCCTGGTCAGGGCACATGCCTAGGTTACCAGTTCATCCCTCGTCAGGGATGTAACCAATTGATGTTTCCCTCACATCAGTGTCGGCCTGTCTGTCTTTCTCTCTCTTCCTTCCTCTCTCTCTAGAATCAATGGATACATCCTCTAATGAGGATTAAAAAAATGTTAAATAAAAAATGATAATTTCAATCATTCATTCATGAAGGTCCCATGCATTTTCCTCTGTGACAGAAATACAAGCCAATATGTGGGATTTTATTTGTTATCTATTCTGTGGGGTGGGGAAAAGAGGTCTCCCATTAAAATAGATCCATGTGTTCACCAATATAAGACAGACTACAAATTCTACAGTATGCTAGATCTTCAATTTCAATTGAAACTCAATGTCCGTAAAACCTGAACTTATTCTCATATTGTTTTTTTCTTTTTCTTTAAAACTATGTCTGAAGCCTTAGTTAGCCTTATTGATTTTAAAATATAACAAAAAGTGTAATAAATGTGTAAATTATATTCATGACATTTTAATTAGAAAATGGTAAGTATTCAAACCATTATAAAATAGTAATTGTTTCATCTTTTTAAAGATCTGGTTCTTAAGGTTGAATTCATAACAGATTGAAGCAATTAGAATAAAGATGAAAATCATAAGTTCTTAAAGATTTTACTAAATCTCTATAACCCTCTAAGTATATTTTACTTTTGTTTTGCTTGCTGATTAGCATGCAATAGGAACACAAAATGAAGGACTGTTCTCAGGACACTTCCTTAACAGCAAAACAGCACCAGAATGTTAGCAGCAATAAGACCTTGGTTTAGCAAGCTTGGACTTCAGTTCTGGCCAAGGAAGAGTTTAGAACCAAGACTCAAATACAAGCAAAAGTTTATTTAGAAAGTCACAGGGGTAGAAGAAGTGAGCTATGGGAGAAGTAAACATTCTGGGTTGTGTGGGCTCAGGAAACATGTTACAGAGGCAAAAGAAAGGCTTTTGCAATTTATGAGAATGAATGCAAGGATATAAGGGGGGAAAGAGGTGGAAAGGCTGCATGTGCTTCAGAGACAGTGTTTGCTGGGAAAAGAACAAGTTGGAGAAAGACATGGGCATACAAGGGGGGGAGAGAGAGAGAGAGCGAATTAGCTCACCTCACTGGGTCCTTTGTCTTGAGGGCTTTTATATAGAGGTCCCAGAGGAGATCTCAATAGAATATTCATCAGCTTCACAGGGGTGTGTCCTCAAAGTTATGGTCTCCACTGAGTGGTTGACGCTGATGAAAGGAGTCATTCGTCATTGCAGCTGGTCCTGATATCAGCCATGGCAGCACTCTGCCTGGCCTTACTGCTCTTCTGGGCCTGGAGCTGAAACACAACTGAGGCCTAGGTGTTATCTGTAGTTTGACCAAAACTCTGTCTCTGTGGTCAACAGACCTTAGGCTTTATTTGTAACATTACTTGACAGGGGCCAAAACCTCATTGTTCTGAGGGCTTGATGGTTAAGGGAGTGGTCATGCAGGGCTTGCACAGGAGTCCTATGAGGCTATTCATGGGTTCCCTTTTTCCTTCTCTAAGAGGGTCTAGCACATGAGTAGTGACTTTTCAGGAGAGGAAAGGTCAAGGGAAAGTCTGGAACAGCATGACCAGTGATATGAAAGGTCAGAGCATCTAAATCACATGACAACTGATATGCGAGGAAAGGAAAGGTCACCCTGGGAATAAGGTCTCAAAATTGTTGTTGCTAGGCACACAGGGCTTTCCAGCTGGGTAACCTCCCCTGCCTGGCTTATCATTCCTACTCTGCTCAGATTTGTCCACCTGCCTACTACATCTCTAGTCCCTCCAATTATTTAATATTTCAGAAGAAAACCAAACTTGCTTTCAGATTATTTTCTTGTAATTATCTTGCCTGAGGCAGTAGTTAGAGTTGTGCCACAATATTTTATTTTAATGCAAAAGAGAAGTAAATTGATTTTCCCAAGGTCATTAATTGCCACTACCAGAACTGAGAAAAAATTGGAACTCTCACATAGTTTTATAATAACTGAGGAAAAAAATCTAGTATTTTACAACATTTACTGAATGAACACCTTCTACCACTTGTCTGTGAAGCTGTAAAAAGTGTGACAAAGCTTCTAGATGGGTAACTGAATTGTTATCTTTTCATGTGATGTTTCTCTTGCAAATTTTCGCATGCTAACCAATGTAATGTACTGGAAACAACACAAGAGGTTGGGACAAGTAATCAGAAGACAGGTTGTAATCTCAGCTACAACACTTAGTAGCTCTTCCAGTTGCTATGGCTATAAAACAGATTATCCCATTATTTAGGGGCTTAAAACAACAAAAATCAGTGTATTATTGTCAGTCCCAGTTCTGAGGGTTGGTTGGGCTCTCATTTGGAATATCTCATATACTTGATGTCAGATGGTAGTTAAAGATGAAATTATCTCAAATGTTCTTCCCTCACATGTTTGTTGATTGATGCTAGCTGTTTTTTGTAAAGATGTTGTTTATTTATTTCCAGAGAAAGGAAAAGGGAAAGAGAAAGAGAAGGAGAGAAACATCAATGTGTGGTTGCCTCTCATGCACCCCCAACTGTGGACCTGGCCTACAACCAAGGCATGTGCCCTGACTGGGAATCGAACCAGTGACCCCTTGGTTTTCAGGGTGTCACTCAACCCACTGAGACACACCAGCCAGGGTGCTAGCTGTTGACTACACCTATAGAAGGGCTTGTCACAAGACTTGAGGTTCCTCACAGCTTGGTAGCTGAGTTCCAAGCTTCAGTAAGAGGGAATATTACTTTTTATTATCTAACTTCAGAAATTGCATAACTTCAATTTCATTATATCCAGAAACCTTCCTAGAATCATGGAGAAAAAACACAGATCTCTAAAACTCTTAATGAGAAGAACATCACTATCACTGTGCAAGAAGAGCATGTGGACCTTGTTACGGTCATCTCAGAAAATACAATCCACACACTAACTATACTATTTGATCTTGTTTCTGTATCCCTTATTTTATTTAAAAATAAACAATTAATTTTTTAATTTTTCATTGAATTTTTTCCATCACCATTTAGTCCCCTTATAACTCCCTCCCGACAATCACCACACTTTTGTCCATGTTCATGATTCCTTTTCCCTTTTTGCTCAATCCCTCCACCCCTTCACCTCCACCCCAACTAGCTGTCATCCTGCTCTGCATCTATGAGTCTGTCCCCATTTTCCTTATTAATTTAGTTTGTTCATTAGATCCCACATATGAGTGAAATCAAATGGTATTTGTCTTCCTCTGACTGGCTTATATCACTTAGCATAATGTTTTCTAGGTCCATCCATACTGTCATAAAGGGTAAATTTTTTCTTTTTTATGGCTGAGTAGTATTCCACTGTAAATATCCCATAGTCATATTATACTCTCACTTACTGATGGATACTTGGGCTGCTTCCATGTCTTGGTTATTATAAATAATACTACAATGACCATAGGAATGCTTATGTTTTTTTGAATTAGTTTTTTGTGTTCCTTTGAATATATTCCCAGAAGTGGGAGCACTGGGTCAAAAAGCAGAACCATTTTTAATTTTTTGAAATATCTCCATACTGCTTTCCACAGTGATTGCACCAATCTGCATTCCCACCATTGATGCAAAAGTCTTTCCTTTTCTCCACATCCTCGTCAGCACTTGTTGTTTATTGATTTATTTATGACAGCCATTCTGACAGGTGTGAGATGATATTTCATTGTGGTTTTAATTTACATTTCTTTGATGATTGCTGACAGTAAGCATCTTTTCTTATGTTGATTGGCCTTGGCCATCTGTATGTTCTCTTTAGAGAAGTGTCTCTTCAGGTCCTTTGCCCGTTTTTTAATTGGGGTGTTTGGTATTTTTTGGTGTTGAGTTTTGTAAATTCTTTATAAATGTTGGATAGTAACCCTTTATTAGACGTATTGGTGAATATGTTTTCCCATTCTCTGAGTTGTCCTTTTATGTGTTGATGTGTTCCTTTGCTATGCAAAATCTTTTTGGTTTGATGTAGTCCTATTTGTTCACTTTGTTTCTTTTGTTTCCCTTGCCTGGAGAGATATATCTGATGAAATATTGCTACGAGCAATGTCTGAGATTTTGCTGCTTGTTTTCCTCTAGGATTTTTATCATTTGGGGTTCAACATTTAAGTCTTTAATCCATTTTGAATATATTCTTGTATGTGGTATAAGAAGGTGGTCTAGTTTCAATTTTCTACACGTACTTGACCAGTCTTCCCAACACCATTTATTGAATAAAGTATCTTTAGCCTATTGTATGTGCTTGCTTTCTTTGTAAAATATTAATTGACTATTAAAGTTTGGGTTTATTTCTGGGATCTCTATTCTGTACCATTGATTATCTGCCTGTTTTTATTCCAGTGCCGAGCTGTTTTGATTACTATGGCCTTATACTATAGTTTGATATTAGGGGGCATGATTCATCAGCTTTGTTCTTCTTTCTCAGGATCGCTGTTGCTATGCATGGCCTTTTGTAGTTCCAGATAAATTTGTTCTAGTTTTGTGAAATATGTCATTAGAATCTTGATAGGTATTTCATTAATCTGTAGATTGCTTTGGGCAACATTGAACATTTTAATGATGTTAATTCTTCCTATCCATGAACAATGTGCTTCTACTTATTTGTATCTTCTTCAGTTTTTTCTTAAGTGTCTTATAATTTTCTGAGTACAGGTCTTTTACAATCTTGGTTAGGTTTATTCTTAGACATTTTATTCTTTTTGAAGCAATTGTGAATAGGAATGTTTCCTTAATTTCCCTTTCTGTTAGTTCACTACTGGCATATAAAAGTGCAATTGATTTCTGGATACTAAAATGACTCTGTTTTATGACCCAGTGATTCCACTTCTGGGAATTTATCCAAAGGATCCCCAGACACTGATCAAAAAAATGTAAGTACCCTTATGTTCATTGCAGCATTATTTACAATTGCCAAGATGTGGAAGCAGCCCAAGTGTTCATCAGTAGATGAGTAATAGAGCAACTATGGGACATTCACACAATGGACTACTACTTGGCCGTAAAAAAGAAAAATTATTCTTTGCAACAGCATGGATGGATCTAGAGAACATTATGCAAAATGAAATAAGCCAGTCAGAGAAAGACAAATACTATATAATTTCACTTGTATGTGGAATCAAATGAACAAACTGAAGAAGCAAAATAGAGACAGACTCAGAGAGAGAGTAAGCTGACAGCTCTATGACAGGGGAGTCAGGGGTGGAGGGATGGAGCAAAAAGGAAAAAGTATTCACGGACATGGACAACAGCATTGTGATTGCAGCAGGTTGGGAGGTATAAGGGGGATAAAAGGTAATGGAAAAGTATAATTAAAAATAAAAATAAAAATTGACTTTTAAAATGTTTCAGAATCCCTCTGTGCTTTCATTCTTCCATCTATAAAACAGGAATATGAACTGTTTGACTTATTCCACATTGGGGTTATGAAAGTCAGATATTAGGATATGTAAAAAGATGTAATACATTTTCAAACACAATAAATGTTATTAGGACATAAATAATCTCTATAACTTATGTGACAAGGAAAAAAGTGCATAGATTCAGATGTTAGAGCCCAACTATTTGTCTAGAGTTTCCACTTTCTAGCTTGGCAATAAATTGCCTATATGGGATATGCTACGGAATTAACTCAATATTAAAACAAAAGGAAGCCTTATAAAGTTGACCTCAAAAACTCTTTATTTTTTACAAATTTGAAAATAGTCATAAGAATGAAAATATTTATGATAATGAATCAGTATACTGTATAATTATCAATATATGGGGAGTTTTAAATTTTAATTTTTTTATAAAATTCTTGGTAATTTTTAATAAAACCTTTCTTTGGTTCAGTTTCTTTATCAGCAACATTAAAATAGTCATATTTTGCCATAAATGTTGTGCTAAACAATCAGTTAGATTACATTTAAAACAATACCAACATGAATAGTAAATATAGTATGATATAGAAATCAAGTTGGAAATTAATTCTGAGTTAAGCCTGATCAAGCCACATAAAAAGCATGAAATAATGACCAAATTTTGCCCCTAGGATATCCCACTTGTTTATCAGGGGCCTTATATTTATTTGACTTTTTCTGTGCATTTGAATTCTAATAATAGTCCTATTTAATCATGGCTTTCACTAAAAAATGTTTTTTAATGATTCAAACGCAGAAAATAATGTGACAGATGCTATTTAACTAAGAAACTCAGAGGGTAGGGCCATGGATCTGTATGGGTGTACCTGCTTAAGAACAATGAACTGAGGACTACATATTTTCGTAGTGTATTGCTATTATTTTAGTGAACAGTGATATAAACATAATTTAAAATATTCAAAATAAAAATTTAATCAAGTATGATTTAAAATATAGTTCTGAGCTATAAAACAATTCCTTTTTTATTTATGCCTAAATTAGTAAACATAATGCATTCTAAGATAAAGAGATTGATTGACTACATATTCCATCACATTGCCAACTGAAATTTATACAAGCAATACTAACTTTAGAGATTTTAAGGAATATAAGTAGTAGGGTAGAGTGTGAAGATAGCAATTTTCATAGTCATCTCTAAATATCACCTCTCACCAACAATGATTAATTTAAGAAATATTTATTAGGAACAACAGTTCTGTGTGCATGGCATTTTCTTAGACCTAAGAAAATGAGAAGAATGTAATTGGTTACTGAAATAGTCCAGGAGAAGCCTAAAAACCTAAATTTGTGGCATGATGGTAGAGGAGAGAAATCAGATACAAGAAATGCAGTCCACAGTGTTCTGTAATCAACAAACTATGAGAAATTAAACAGAAGAAAGTCCACTGGGCCTCCGTTTTATAGCTTCTGGCCTTGGCAAATGACAGATAATGTAGTCATTCACTGAAAGGGAATTAAAAAGGGAACAATTCTTTGGGTGAAGGGAGTTAAAAATAAGACCATTTAGGATAAGGTAAATTTTTAAGCTCTCAGAGTGTCCAGGTGGAGACACAAATTTCAAACAAATTAAGATGAAGGATGCATTCTGCCAAGAGTTGAGGTGTTTGGAAAACATTGGCAGTACTGATAGCTGGAAAGGCTTATTGGGATTCACGAAAAATTTTTAAGACAAAAATAAGTCACAGACTCCACAGATTAGGGTGCAATGACATCTCTTGAAGTTCATTCCTTGGTGTGACTAACAGAGCCAGGAAGTGATACCCTTTTACTGCCAGAAACTAACCTCAATAAAGTTAAACTTTGGTTTAGCACAACTTGAAAAATGAATATGATTTGGAAATAGATTATGTGTTTGATTTCCAGAATCAGCAGCAGGTAGTGGACAGACAGCAACTTTTTGATGTTCAAAATAGAATAATGTTCTCTGTGAAAGAAGCATTGTTGTGACACCTTAACTTTAGTATTCCTCTCCTTCCTCACTGTCTCCTTCAACAGAATCCACACCAACCTCCTCATAATCTTTCTTAAGGGCAGCTGTGCCTTCATGGGCCTCAGACAACTCTCCTTCCATGCCCTCACCCACATACCAGTGAACAAAGGCATGCTTGATATACATCAGGTCAATCTTGTGGTCCAGGTGAGCCCAGGCCTCAGCAATGGCTGTAGTGTTGCTCAGCAAGCACACAGCTTGCTGTAGTTTGGCCAGGTCTCTACCAAGTACCACAGTGGGAGAGTGGTAATTAGTGTTAACTTTGAAGCCAGTGGGGCACCAGTCCACAAACTGGGTGTACTCTGGGTCTTGATTGTGCCAATAACAACATTGACATCTATGGGAACAACACCACCACAGTACAACAGGTAGCAAGTCATGTATTTATCATAGCAAGAATCACATTCCACCATCAGGTGGGCTGTCTCAAAGTACACACTGGTGATCTCTGCTACTGAAAGCTGTTCATGGTAGGGTTTCTCAGCAGAGATGAGGAGGTATATGTGATCAAGAGGAAGGTGGATGCAGGGATAGGATACCAGGTTGGTCTGGAATTTGGTCAGATCAACATTCAGGGCTTCATCAAATCTAAAGGAAGCAGTGATTAAGGGCACAATATGACTTGTCAACTGACTCAGGTAAGTGTAGTTTGGGTACTTAAAATTGAGGTTTCCACAACTTGTCAACCGTGAAGGCATAATCACAGTGCTCCAGGGTGATGTGGGTGGTGAGGGTGGAGTTGTAGGGCTCAACTATAGCTGTAGAAACTTGGGAGACTCATTAAATGGAAAATTCCAGTTTGGGCTTCCTTCCAAAATAGACAGAGAGGTGTCCCATCAGCATGGAGGTAAACCCAGAACCAGTTCTCCCACCAGAGTTGTGGAAACACCAAAAAGCCCTAAGGACCTGTGCACTGCTCAGCCAGTTTCTGAATTCCATCCAAGACAAGGTCAATGATCTCCTTGCCAAGGTGTAGTGTCCACAGGCATAGCTATTGATTGGTAGCAGCTTCTTGCCTCTGATGAACCCTTTGGGGTGAAAAAGCTGGCAGTGTATACCAGTGGAAATTTCATCAGTGATCCTTGGTTCCAGGTCTACCAGCACTGTCCTAAGCACATGCTTGCCAGTGCCTCTCACTGAAGGAGGCCTTGAAGGAGCCATCTCTCCACCCCTAAATGTTTTTTCACTTGGCATCTGGCGGTCAGACTGGATGCCATGTGCTGGGCAGTAGAGTTCCTAGCCAGCATCGCTGAGCTGGCCAACCACCTGGCCAGCGTGGGTGGAGATGCACTCATGCATGTTGCTGCTTTGTGGATGCCAGGTGGATGGCGGAGAGGAAAAGAAGAGGTTGTTGCTTCTTATGGCACAACTCTCAGGCGGTTGATGTAAGAGAGCCTTCCAAAACATGGTATATTTGATTCACTGGAATTTTAAGAGCAGTTAGCAATAAAGCAACTGAACCACAAAAAGATCACTGGTGATCAACATAAAATTTATTTTCCGTGTGTAAAGATATAGCAGGAGTTGGTATATGTGACAAAGAGTGAAGTGGTCATTGAACATACAGTACTTGCTTTACTTTTGTTAAATTTGTTAAGCAATAATAGTTGTACTCATTTCAGATTTTTTCAAATGATTCATTTTTTCCCCTAAAATTAAAAGAAAATGTTTCCTAAAATTTCCTAACATACAGAATTATCTCAGGGAGATTATCAAAAATTGAGCTCTATGTAAAATTTTGTCTGTTTTCATTCACTAGAGCTATTATACTCTTCTAATTCAGTATTTTTCCATTATTAATAAACAATAAACACCTTGAGATTGAGAATGGAGTGTGAATCCATAAGATTCTCCAGCATTACATCTTAGGATAGTACAATATTTATCAGCTCCTACAGAGTTGCATGTAACGTGTTTGAAGATCCTAACTAGAAAATGGTGAGAATGCTCTGGAGTCTGCACCATTATGGCAGCTCAAGTCAATAGACAAGTGTCTTTCCTTTTCTTTCCTTTAAACAACTACCCATCATTTTTAATTCAGGTGGAAATTTTAAAAGCTAAGCAAAATACAAAGTATACGCACTGGAAGACTATCATTTTTTCTTGACACTTCAGTGCAATGCTCTGTAAGGTGTTACTAATGTTGGAGTGGCTTACATATCCCATGAGCTTTGGGGAATACTCTGATGTCATCTATTAAGGAAGAATTTACTCGCATAGTAGCTAAGTTATTTTTACTAGGGTAAATAACACTGTCCTAAGACATCAAATAAAACTAAAAGGCGACAAGACTATGTTCAGAAACAAGGTTCTACACACAAGCAGACCAGTTTCAAATTCAGTTTCTACCACTTATTAGTGTGTGACTCTGGTCAAGCTATGAAAGTCCTAAAGCTTGAGGGTTTTTTCATATTTAAAAATTATAAAAATAATATCTAGCACACTCTACTTATGTGGAGGCTCCATTAAATAATGCTTATAAAGGACATACTGCTTTTAAATAAATAATTTCAGCTTCTCTTGGAACATGAATAAAATGAGGCAGGGGTAAGGAGTAAGGGCACAATTAAATTGTGAAGAGCATGGTAAATACCATGCAAAATTATTTCTTTCCTCCTAAACAATATGGTCTAATTTATAACACTACCCTATAAGCTGACTCATGACCAGAGAATTTTGTTATTAATTGTAAAGATTTATTCAAATTTCCCTGGTGAGGAATACTCTTTTCTAGATACTTTACTGTTTTATACATTTTCCCCATAGAGGAGGAAAACTCTCCCTTTCTTCTTTTAGTTTATTTTGGCTGATCTAGTAATTAAATTTACCTAATAGAGTAACAGGAGAAAAGCAAATTTAGTTTTGTACTTATAGGAACTCATAGAAATATGAAACCTAAAGAAGTGACCAAAGCAGGCAGCTGTTGGGGACCTCCCTGCCTGGTCTCAGGAAGCTATAACCCCCAGTGACTTAGGCTGAGTGAGAGACCTCCAGACCAGGAGCCACTAAAGAGACAAAACTTATTTTTCTGGCATGAATGCTGCCTGTTCTGTGCTGGCCTTCTGAGCTTGATCAGTTAACCAATGACGGGTAAGATTTCCCATGGAGGGAATAGCCTAAGACAGGCATGATCATGAGAAGGCCTCGGAGAAGAGACTCATGGGGCTGTGGAAATGAAAGGGTGATCGACATCAACCCCTGCCCTCTCAGGCTATGTCAAAACCCGAGTCTTTGTTCTTAGATGTGAGAAATCCAAGTCTCCTGGCTGCCTCTGTCTCCTGCCCAACTCAGGCCTGAGGATATAACTAAAGGGTGCAGTCCAGACCAGAGATGGTGGACCCCCGGGTGATCAGGCCTAAGAAAGAATATGTAAAATCCTGTGAAACCTACTTTGTTTAAAATGCTCTCAATTGAATGAGAAGGGTCCAAGGAGGAAGTATGTTTGTTCCTTAAAGTCTTACAGCTCTTTGACCCTGACTCAAAATAGGCCCTCAGACTTCCTTGTTATCTATTGTTTGATCCATTCTTCCTGGCATTGAGTAATGAGCTTTACCTGAATTCTTATGCAAACAAACCCAATAAAAGCCTGCTCCGGCAGAGGAACAAGGCGTTCTCCCCTAGGACGCTCTCCCCTAGGGAGGGTGGCCCGGCGCTCCCCACTAGAGAGAGTGGCCATTTCATCCACTGCCAGTCGGTGGCCAAGACTGGCAGCCTTTAAATCTTTTAGACAAAAAAAAAAAAAAAAAGAAACTTTTGAAGAATTAACTAAAAATGGAGTTTGGGCTTTAGATAGCTAATTAGTGAAGCAGTAACAAGGTGTGTTTATACCGCTTCCTCAGCTCTGGACTTTCTATCTCTGGTAAGAGGGATGTCTTCTATTCTCCTGGCATAGGGAAAGTACCTTCACGTGGAGATTGATTTCCTGCTTTCATGAGGACAAAGGAGGGTCAGAGTGTCCTTCCTGCACCTGCTTTTTCTTAAGTAACTTTAGTTCATTGCAATTAATATGTCAAAATATATTCTGGGGTGGCATACTCAGCTCTCCTTCACCCTTTATTTACAGAGAATAAGCATTGTACTTTCTTTGTGTGTAACTAATGGAACTCCAAAAAAATAGATTTGACACCAGAATATTAAGATATGTCCCATAAAAGAATGAGTTTTACTTTGACAACAATTCTAGTATTGGCTGATCATTTATTCCTGGTGACACTAGAAATTCAATGCCGCCAACAGCCACCAGTTAAGTGAAAGATTAGGAGAGCACGTGTTCAACAATAGGTTTACTCTAGAAAAGAACAACTGAGTTCTCATTTGATTTTATACTTTCTCTATAAATTGTAGCTTTATTCATTCAAAACCCTACATTAATTAAAAAAAATAACTATACACAGTTTCTCCCATTTACATATTAGCAGTCAAAGAAAATTCTGTTTGAACCATAAAAAGATTTTAAGTTTATATAGATGCAAGGTATTGATAAGGCTTTAATATTGATATGAATGTGTCCAGGTTAAATGTGAGGCTACAGAACCAGCTGGGAAGAAGTTAGATCAATCAGCAAATGTCAGAAGTCAAAGGAAAGTCATATTAAAACAGTGATTATTCATTATCCAGCTTTTCTGATTTCTAAAACTAGCTATAGAGAACATAGTGGGAGAGCCCCACAGAGAATGAGGTGTGAAGTGCGCCATACCAAATGAAGGAAAGAACAGAGTGCTGCAGGCTGAACTGCGTTGTCCTCCACGCCCAAACCCACATCTTTAAGTCCTAATCTCCAGCATTCAGAGCATAACTATATTTTGAGACAAGGTCTTCTAAGAGGTAACTAAGTGAAATGAAGTCTTGAGAGTGGGTCCTAATTCAGTATGACCACTGTCCTTATAAGAAAAAGAAATTGCTTTTTGTCAGGCAGCTGTGAAGATGTCCAGACATTCAGACTCAGCGTGCCTACCAAAAGCAGCCCACCATCTTTAAAAATAAGAAGGTCCTGCTTGGAGAAACTGGCAAAGAGAAGCTACTGTGACACTACAAGAACATCAATCTGAGTTTCAAGATGCCCAAGGAGACCACTGAGGGTACCTACACTGACAAGAAATGCCCCTTTACTGGTAATGTCTCCATTGGTGGACACATATTGTCTGGTGTGGTTGACCAAGATGAAGAGGCAGAGGACCACTCTCATCTTCCAAGACTACCTCCACTACATCTGAAAGTACAATTGCTTTGAGAAGTGCCACAAGAACCTGTTGGTGCACCTGTCCCCTTCTTCAGTGATGTCCAGATCACTGACATTGTCACAGCAGGCTGAGTGCTGGCCCCTGAGCAAGACCAACTCTTGAACATGCTCAAGGACACCAAGGCTGCTGGCACCAAGCAGCAATTCCTGAAGTTCTGAGAATAGATACCCACTCACTCCCCCAGACAAAATAAAGTTATTTCTCAGCCAAAAAAAGAAGGAGAAGAAGAAACCATGTACAGACATACATATCCACAGATGAAAGATCATGCAAAACAAAAAAGAGAAAGATGTCCATCTGTTAGCTAAGGAGAAATAATTCAGAAAAAATCAACCCTGTACGTATGAGACACCTTAATCTCAGACTTCTAGCCTCCAGATCTATGAGAAAATAAATGTTTAAAGTACCCAGTTAGTGAGACATTGTTATGGCAACCCTATCAAACTAGTATGGAGACAAAGAGAAGGAAGGATGGGGAAGGTAAATCCCCAACTTCCTTCTAGGTCATTCTGTGCTATCACCACATCCTTCCCACCAAGACCCTCATCTAGTTTCTAAGAACCTAAATCTTCAACGGGGTACTTGTGAATCTGTTCTTATCTCCCTGGGGTCCTTATTTTTTAAATTTTCTCTCCATTATGGTAGAAATGATTATTAACTGTTCTACTAAATTTGCAAGCTTTCTTGGAAATTTTTCTGTAATAATCTCAGTCAAAGGTAGAAACATTTATCCAGTGGAGTATTGGCACAAGAAATAGGGGGGCTGACTCATAGGTTGAAACTCAGATCAACACATAGGTTGATTTTCTCAAATAGAATAAAATTACTAAGTATTTAATTCTGGATGCCAGTAAAGCATTTTCAGTTGTAAATTAATTCACTGGCATCCAAGAACACTAAGAATCATGCTACTGAATCAAAATATTAATGTCTATTTGTTTTTCTTTCTTCACTTTTCTGCCACCCTTACTGCCTTCTACCAAACTAGGTTAGTGAGGCTTTAAAAGTCCAGGTATTTTGGGTAGAGTGGAAAGCTTTAGAATTTAAATGATATGATAGATACTTTTTTGTCTTTTGAAAAAAAAAAAAAATTAGCCCTGGCTGCTGTGGCTCAGTGGACTAAGAGCTGACCTGCAAAACAAAGGGTCACTCCCCTGATTCCCAGGCAGGACACATGCCTGTGTTGTGGGCCAATAGGGAGTGCATGAGAGGTAACCACACATTGATGTTTCTCTCCCTCTCTTTCTCCCTCCCTTCCCCTATGTCTAAAAATAAATAAGTACAATATTTTTTTAAAAATTAACTGGGAGCTGAAATAAGCCTCCAGGAGTGTTGATGTAGTTAAAAATGTGAAGTTCATGACAAGCTTCACCATTTCATAATCTATTCAGTTTGAGTCCAGGGAACAAGTCAGTTTAAAGTCCCTGGATTCTAAGCAAATAAAAAAGATATGTTAGATAGTATGGACACAGTATAAAAGAAAGAGTATGAGGTCTGTCCAGGAAGTATCCAACCTTGTAATATGAAAAACAAAGACTTTTATTGAAGGAGATACAAGAAACATTGTACATAGGACGATGATTCCTCAGTCCCCTTCAATGTAGGCACCTTAGGACTTCACACAGTTCTTCCAATTACTTTAGCTACCTTGTCATATTTTCCTGAATCTCACTGATGGTCTGTAATCTCTTCCCTTTCAAAGGTCACTTTAGTTTTGGGAAAAGCCAGAAGTCACCAGGTGCCAAATCTTGGCTGTAGTAGGGCTGAGTCACCTGGATGATTTTATGTCCCCCCTAAAAACTCTGCACAAGACATGATGCATGAGTGGGTGTGTTGTTGTGATGAAGCTGCCAATCACCAGTTGCCCATAGCTGTGGTCTTCTCAATCATCCAGATAGTTTCTACAGAAGAATGCTCAAGCTTAACATAAAATTGGAAGCAGATTCATTGCTCTACTTGCTCTGTCATTTTCAATGCAATGGCCACACAGTACACATGCTCACTCAATGGCATCTACCTCCCCCATTGACTAGTACAGTGAAGTCGTTATTGTTCACACATGTCATGTGCATTCCAGTCCACACTCCTTGGCTGCTAAGTTACATTGATGTCACACAAATCATTATTATTATATTAACAATAATTGGACTTTTTCCAGAGATACCTCATTTCTTTCAGAATCAAGGAGGCAGAGAAAATGGATTATGAATTGGGAGATAGGATTCTTAGTTACATAGGCGATGGGAATCTAAGCACTATTGGACCAGAGGGAGACAGCTCTACCTTTGTAGATATGGTTGTCTATCTGATATATCTAGGGCGGTGCTTTATCTGTCACAAAAAAAAAAAAAAATGGAAAAACATACTAAAGTTAAACAGAAAGGCAATCTATTGGCTTACATTACTGAAAAGTTAGAGTTGTTTGACCAGCATTGAAAAATGTCACAGGATTAGGTTTCTGATTCTCAGTCTTTTAATTCTACTGAAATAATATCAGTGCTATTCATCAGCAACCTCTCTCCTCTTGGTTTTAAGATAACTTAAGCAGCTCCAAAGTATACATGCTCTGAGCTTCGTATTTTAAAGGTAATAGTAATATTCTGCTATTCGGGACAACCCTCCCCCATTTCCTTCATCAGCCCTAAATATGTCACATGTTTATCTACGAACCAATTACTAAAGCCAAAGAAATGTTCTGTGTTGATTGCCCAGACTAAGGTTTTATGTCTACTTCTTGGTCTTGAGAATAAAATCAGCTTTAACTAAACCACATAGAAGGAATGAGATTGAAAGAAGTGACAATTTTCAAAAAAAGCTTGGTTTCCAAAATCAGAATAAGTAGATCCTGGATCCCACATCTAGCATGAAAGCACAGAACTACTGAACATTAAGGGAACACTGAAGACTTAGGGGGGAAACAGCAGTAAAGAGTAGACAGAGATTACAAGTTATTATCTCATTTGGGAGGGGGCTAGTTTCTAGATTCTTGATTTCCATGTGAAACCGGGAGAGGAAGGAACCCCTACAGTGACTGAGATAGGATTCCCATCCAGCACAGGAGAACTACAACTCTGATCACCCAAGTTGATTTAATGGCCCATAGAAAGTAATATTTCTTTTATACATGACTTGTGGAGCAAGATTAATACCCTTTCATAAGTATTTTAGACTTGCTTAGTAAATGCTGACCTAGCAAGGTTTCTGAACTTGTAAGGTTAAATGATGTCCCTGGAATCTTTGAAAGTTATCAGAGAAATATCAAACTATAATGACTATATATGAGTTGGGATATTTCTCATTATGACATATTCTTGAATTAATAAGTATACAAAACCACCTAAAAATGTAACCATTTACTGAAACCTATTTTTAAAACTATATCTTTGATGCTACAGGGTCAGCTCATGAATTTAAGAAAAATGTAATGAATGGAGGGGGACATTTACTTAAGGACAAACCTTCTTTAAAGGAAAAAAATATAAGAGAAGAAAATAAAATTCTAAATAATGTATCATATGTACTCTTAATGCCCTCTGACTTAGCTTCTTTTTCTGAAATATTAAATATATATATATCTGTACTTCAGGGAGAAGATACCTTTTTGTTACCAGCATTGAGGTTGTATTTTTTATGTAAGAACAATGAAAACTATAAATATGGTTCTAACAGTATAAATATATGAAATATTTCAAATCCTAAAAACCTATGTTTTTGCTCACACATTCCATCAAAATAAGTATTGAAGCCAGATGACCTCCAGTGGTGACAGACAGGCTCAGCTTTTGACAGTATGATTCTTACATTTGCTCTAAGCCAGAACATCTTTAAATTTGATGAGAAATGAAATGAGAATTTTATTACACAATATGAAATAAGACAGTCATATAAATTGAGTATGAACCTAGGGCATTAATTTCAATAACTTCAGCTTCATGTAATTATGCAAACACTTTTTCTAAGTTGGCAAAGCAGAAGCAATTTTACTATAAAGTAGTTCAGTTTCTCAGGATGGTGCAGAGATTATGGTTAATTAGTTTGTTCTTTTAGTTCACAAAAATATTTAAAAATTAATTCATTTTATTTCCCTTGGTAACTTGATTAATTAAATGATATGTTTCCCTAGGAGATATCTTTCATGCCAAAGTCAGTACTTTCAAAAAATCTGAAAAACTGTCTTCATTTGATTGCTTTTATGTCTATGGTTTAGAAACCAGATTCTCCCTATAGAAAGTTTATTTGCTTAATCATTAGGTTATAGAGTTGCTTTTCCTTTTGGTACCCAAGCATTTATTTAAGCAATAGATTTTCTTTTTATTATTTATAATGTTTTGAGTCAATAAATAAGGAAAAGTCCAAAGAAACTAAAAGTCAGAGGTTTTACATATAGCTTTTATTATCCCTCAATATACTGGGAGAGACCAATTGCCAAACGTTTATGTGTTTATTTAAATGGCAAAATACCCAAGTTTTCCAAGTTCTTATAGTTAGCTAGAAATCTTTTCATTTTAGTTTAAAATTGAACCAAGAGGGGTGAGGCAAGTGAACATGTATTTTAGAATGTATCACAGAATGATTTTCCAATGGAACTTTCCTGTGGGAACACTCTGCTACCAGATGCACGTTCTAGTGCTTTTCATCAGCTCATCTGTGCCCAGTTACGAAATACATAACAACTTTGAATCTTGTTTCTTTTTTTATTAGTTTTATTGTTGAAATCAATATCTTGGGTGCATGAATAAAAACAAGTATGAATAAACCAAGTAGCTAGAGAAAAAAGAGGACTTTCTTTTTATACTATTTGAGCAAATACGCCCGTGCAACAATGTTTTAAGTGTGATTAATTAAAGTTTTTAGGGAAAATTAACCAATCTTAATTTTCTTCCAATTCTTGAGCCTTCATTTGTTCTTAGGAAGTCATAATCAATGGTGAATAAGAATATAGGTTATTTAGTAAAATTACCTGAATTCTCATGTTCATTTGTTTCCTATATAACTGAGGTACTTAGAATTCATTTGACACAAATGCCAAAACCCAACTTATACTGCCTTGCAGAGAAAGAGAGAGAATTAATTGATCTCTATAACTGTAAAGGTCAAAATATAGATTCAGATATCACTGTATTCAGGGACACAAACAAAATTACCAGAATTCTGTCTTGCTCCATCCTCCAGCTTTGCTTCTTCATGCAATGGCTATTTCAGATAGTGTCTCCTTTATGTTATCAAAAATGGTGGCCTTGTTGCTCCAGGCCAACACCATTTCTACAATGAAGGGAAAAATTATTTCTTGGGAGTGACTTTGGCTTCAAACTTTAACATGTTCATCCCTGAAGTGAATTGCTGTAGGTAAATGAAAGGAAATGATGTGTGACATAGACCCAAACTGGAAATCCCGGTAGGTTCAGGAAGCAATTCCCAGAAGGATTGTAGGCAAATAGAAAGACAGATAACCTCGCATGATAACCTTGAGCATGTTAACCACTTTAAGAGTTGAATCCGTCTTCTTAAAATAATATATAAAGAAAAAAACTCCTTCTACAATAATAAAAAGACACAGGAATCATCAGTAGCTAAGAAATTTTTGTTTTTGATGATGCAATAGAGTGAATGAAGTCACTGAGAAAATTGTATAGGAGGAGCTTTAAGGAAAAACAAAAGTAAAACTGCCACCCTTAAAGAACTCTGAGCTTGAAATCATTTGGAAAATTAGAAGAAATAAAACATTAAGAGGGTACGTTGAGAGCATTTTAAGAGGCGATAAATTGATTTCATTCCACTTGACAAAATTTATGTTTCTTTTTTAAATTTTATTTTACTTGTTCAAGTACAGTTTTCTCTTTTTTACCACCATCCCAGCCCACCCACCCAGCCCTCCCCACCTCCCTCCCAGTTCTACTCTCTCTAGTTTTTGTCCATGTGTCCTTTATAATTATTCCTGTAAACCCTTCCCCTTTTCCCCTGAAATTCTCTCCCCTCTGGTCACTGTCAGCCTGTTCTCTATTTCAGGGTCTTCGGTTATATTTTGCTTGTTTCTTTGTTTTGTTGCTTAGGTTCCTGTTAAACGTGACATTATATGGTATTTATCTTTCACTGCCTGGCTTATTTCGCTTAGCATAATGCTTTCCAATTGCATCCATGATGTTGCAAAGAGTAGGAGCTCCTTCTTTCTTTCTGCTGCATAGAATTCCATTGTGCAAATGTACCATAGTTTTTGATCCATTCATTTACTGATGGGCACCAAGGTTGCTTCCAGCACTTGGCTATTGTAAATTGTGCTGCTATGAACATTGGGGTGCATAGGTTCTTTTGGATTGGTGTTTCAGGGTTCTTAGGATATAATCCTAGCAGTGGAATTGCTGGGTCAAAAGGAAGATCCATTTTTAGTTTTCTGAGGAAGTTCCATACTGTTTTCCATAGTGGTTGTACCAGTCTGCAATCCCACCAACAGTGCACTAGGGTCCCCTTTTCTCCACAATCTCTCCAACACTTGTTGTTTGTTGCTTTGTTTATGATGGCCATTCTGACTGGTGTGAAGTGGTATCTCATTGTGGTTTTAATTTGCATCTCTCTGATAGCTAGCAATATTAAACATCTTTTCATGTGTCTCTGGATCCTCTGTGTGTCCTCTTTGGAGAATTGTCTGTTCAAGTCCTTTGCCCATTTTTTAATTGGGTTGCTTGTCTTCTTAGAGTGGAGTTGTGTGAGTTCTTTATATATTTTGTAGATTAAAGCCTTGTCTGAGGTATCATTGGCAAATATGTCTTCCCATACAGTTGGTTCTCTTTTTATTTTAATACTGTTTTCTTTAGCCATGCAGAAGCTTTTTATTTTGATGAGATCCCATTTGTTTATTCTTTCCTTTATGTCCCTTGCTCTGACATATCAGTAAAAATGTTGCTGCGTGAAATACCTGCGATTTCCCTGCTTATGTTCTCCTCTAAGACTTTCATGGTGTCACGACTTATATTTATATCTTTTACCCACCTTGAATTTATTTTTGTGTATGGTATAAACTGGTGCTCGAGTTCTATTTTTTTGCATGTGGCTGTCCAGTTCTCTCAGCATCATTTGTTGATAGGTTATTTTTATTCCATTTTATGTTGCTGCCCCCTTTGTCAAGTACTAATTGATGGTAGAGACATGGGTTTATTTCTGGGCTCTCTGTTCTGTTCCATTGATCCATGTGCCTGTTTTTATGCCAGTGCCAGGCTGTTTTGATTATAGTGGCCTTGTAACAGTTTAGTATCAGGTACTGTGATCCCTCCTACTTTACTCTTCTTTCTCAAAATTGCAGCAGCTATTTGGGGTTGTTTATGGTTCCATATAAAATTTTGAAGTGTTTGTTCTATGTCTTTGAAATATGCCATTGGTACTTTAATAAGTATTGCATTAAATCTGTGAATTGCTTTGGGTAGTATGGACATTTTGATGATGTTAATTCTTCCGATCCATGAACATGGTATATGTTTCTGTTTGTTTGTGTCTTCCTTGATTTCTTCAGTGTTGTGTAGTTTTCTGAATACAGGTCTTTTACCTCTTTGATTAGGTTTATTCCTAGGTATTTTATTTTTCTTTTTGCTATATCAAATGGGATTTTTCTCTTGATTTCTGCTTCTGCTATTTCACTGTTGGTATACAAAAATGCCTTTGATTTCTGGATATTGACTTTGTATCCCACTGTTGGACCCAATTCATTTGTTAGGTTGAGCAATTTTTTGGCCAAGTCTTAGGATTTTCTATGTACACTATCTTGTCATCTGGAAAGTGACAGTTTTGTTTTCTCCTTTCTGATTTGGATGCCTTTTATTTCCTTTTCTTGTCTAATTGCTGTGACTAAAATTTCTAACACTATATTGAACAGAAGGGGTGAAAGTGGACAACCTTGTCTTGTTCCTGATCTTAGTGGAAAAGAGTTTAGTTTTCGCCCATTGAGTATGATGTTGGCTGTAGGTCTTTCATAAATGGCCTTTATTATGTTGAGGGATGCTCCCTCTATACCCACTTTGCTGAGTGTTTTTATCATAAATGGGTGCTGTGCCTCATCAAATGCTTTTTCTGCATCTATTGATATAATCATGTGATTTTCATCTTTGCTTTTGTTTATGTGATGTATTATATTTACTGATTTGCGAATATTGTACCATCCTTGCATCCGTGGGATGAATCCCACTTGGTCATGGTGCATGATCTTTTTAATGTATTGTTGGGTGAGGTTTGCCAATATTTTGTTGAGGATTTTAGTGTCTATATTCATCAGAGATATTGGCCTGAAGTTTTCTTTCTTTGTTGTGTCTTTATCTGGATTTGGGATTAGGATGATGCTGGTTTCATAAAAAGAGTTTGGGAGTCTTCCATCATTTTTTGAAATAGTCTGTGAAGGATAGGGGTTAGCTCTTCCTTAAATGCTTCATAGAATTCTCCTGTGAAACCATCCGGACACAGACTTTTGTGTGTCAGGAGTTTTTGGATTACTGCTTCAGTCTCATCTGCTGTTATTGGTCTGTTCAGGCTTTCTGCTTCTTCTTCACTGAGTTTCAGAAGATTATATTATTTTAGAAATTTGTCCATTTCACCTATGTTTTCAAATTTCTCAGCATACAGTTCTTCACAGTAATTTCTTACAATCCTTTGTATTTCTGTGGAGTCAGTTGTAATCTTTCCTCTTTCATTTCTGATTGTGTTTATTTGGGTCTTCTCTCTTTTTTTCTTGATGAGCCTGCTTAAAGGCTTGTTGATTTTTTGTTTATCTTTTCAAAGAATCAGCTCCAAGATTCATTTATCCTTAGAATTGTTCTTTTGGTCTCTATGTCATTTAATTCTGCTCTGATCTTGGTTATTTCCTTCATTCTATTTGCTCTGGGCTGTCTTTATTGTTGTTCCTGGAGCTCTTGTAGACATAGGGTTAGGCTGTTTGTTTGAAATGTTTCTATCTTTTTTAGGTAGGCCTGTATCACTATGAACTTTCCTCTCAGGACTGCCTTCACTGTGTCCCATAAGTTTGGGGTTGTTGTGAGTTCATTTTCTTTTGTTTCCAGAAACTTTTTGATTTCTTCCCAAATTTCATTCTTGACCCATTCATTGTTTAATAGCATGCTATTCAATCTCCATGATTTTGAGTGTTTTAGGTTTTTTTCCTTGGGGTTGGTTTCTAGTCTCAGTCCCTTGTGATCCAAGAAAATGCTTGGTATGATTTCCATTTTCTTGAAATTGTTGAGGTTTGTTTTGTGTCCTATCATGTGGTCTATCTTTGAAAATGTTCCGTGTATATTTGAAAAGAATGTGTATTTAGCTTCTTTGGGATGGAGGGCTCTGTATATATCAGTTAAGTCCATTTCATCTAGGGTGTTGCTCAATGCCATGATATCTTTGTTGATATTTTGTTTGGAAGATCTGTCCATTTTTGAGAGTGAGGTGTTAAAATCCCCTACTATAATTGTGTTGCTGTCAATATCTTTCCTGAAGTCCTCTAAGATTTTCTTTATGTATTTGGGCACTCCTATGTTGGATGCATATATATTTACAATGTTTATGTCTTCTTGGTGGATTCTTCTCTTGAGTATTATGAAGTGACCTTCTGGGTCTCTCTTTATGTCTCTTTTTTTGAAGTCTATTTTGTCTGATATGAATATTGGTACCCCAGCTTTTTTTTTCCTGTTGGTTTGCTTGGAAAATTTGTTTCCAGCCCTTCACTTTCAGTCTGTGTAGATATTTTGTCCTGAGGTGTCTCTTGTAGGCAGCATATGTGTGGGTCATGCTTTCTTATCCATTCAGCTATTCTATGTCTTTTGATTGGAGCATTTAATCCATTTACATTTAAAGTTATTATTGATAGGTATTCATTGCCAATTTTGGACTTGTGATTCTCTCTCTCTCTCTCTCTCTCTCTCTCTTCCTTCCTTTCCTTAAAGCAGGCCCTTTAGCATCTCTTGCAGAGCTGGTTTAGTGGAGGTGTTTTTTTTAGACTTCTTTTGTCTGGGAAGTTTCTTATTTGGCCTTCTATCTTGATTGAGAGCCTTGCTAGCCTTGGTTTCAGACCTCTGGTTCTCATTACTTGGAATACTTCTTGCCATTCCCTTCTGGCTTAGAGTATTTCCATTGAGAAGTCAGCTGCTAGCCTTATTGGGGCTCCCTTGTATGTTACTCCCTGTTTCTCCCTGGCTGCCTTTAATATTCTCTCTTTGTCTTGAAATTTTGCCATTTTAATTATGATGTGTCTTGAGGTGGGCCTCTTTGGGTTCCTCTTGATTGGGACTCTGTGTTTCCTGGATTTGTGTGGCTTTTTCTCTCATCAAATTAGGAAAGTTTCCCATCATTACTTTTTCAAGTAGGTTTTCTATCCCTTGCTCTTCTTCTTCTCCTTCTGGTATCCCTATTATACAGATATTATTATGTTTCATATTACCTTGCATTTCTCTTAATCCCTCTTCATTCTTTCTGAGCCTTTTCTTTTTCTTGTTCTTTCTGGGTGTTTTTTTTTTTTTTTTTTTTTTTTTTTTTTTTTTTTTTTACTTTGTTTTCCAGCTCACAGATCTGATCTTCTGCTTCAGCAACCCTGCTTTTGATTCCTTCTGTGTTCTTCAGTTCAGATATTGTGTTCTTCATTTCCTCTCAGCCCTTGTTGATAGTTTCTATTTCCTTTTTCATGTAGATATAGTGTACAGTGAGTTCATTGTAGTCTCCCTGTAGTTTCTGGTTCACTGTGAGCTCATTGAGCTTCCTGATAACCTTTGCTTTGAACTAAATATCTGATAGTTGAGTTGCCTCTATTTCATTTAGCATTCTTTCTGAGGCTTCTTCCTTTCCCTTCATTTGAGGATTGTTTGTTTGTCTTCCCATTGTTTGTGAGACTCTTCTTGTTAGCCTCAGCTTCTTAAACTGATCTGCTCTGGCTCCCTGAGTTTATGGTGTGAATTCTGTGGTAGAATATCTGTGAGATTCAGTGGTACATTCTCCTTCTGGTATCCTGGTGTTTGCAGCTTGCACCTACTTTTTTTTTGTCATCAGTTGGAGGGGTAAGGCAAAATGGTTTAAGACAGCAGGAGAGTATTTTATGATATTTACAGTAGCAGCTGGTAGAGAATAGATAGGAGATCCTTTGGTTATGTATAGTGTTAACTGTGATATTCCTCTTAACTAGCCACTTATAGAAAGTATGGAAAGGAGATAAGACTCTTGTTGAGGAGGGAAAGATTGTGAGTTGTGTCTAGAAAGCAGTGAGGTTGCAGGAGGTCAGATTCTGAGGTAAGGTGAGAGTAAAGAATAGTAAATAGGTGTAATGTGTGAAAGAACAGAGTTAACCACTACAGTAATAGATTTCAGGAAACTGTGAAGTGGACTATGATCTGTGAGAGGTGTTGTGTAGTATTTACAATTGTGTGGAATAGCTATTATTTACAGTAATATTAGAACAACAATCATATGACAGAATCTATGAGATCTAGATAATAAGAATAGGGAGTATAGGACCTTGAGTAGTGTGCTAATGGAACACAAGTGAAGTGAAAAGCAGTAAGTTAGCAATACACTATGAAAGAGATAACGGGGGGAACCTGTCCAATGATGCAATATAACCCACCAAGCAAAGAAGATTATACAAAAAGGAGAGGAATACAAAAATACTATTAAACTAAAAGATATAGGAATAATGAAACAATAATAATACAAATATGCAATAACTTGCAGTTTCTCTGTAATAGCAAAGTGAAATTTGTCTCACTGTTGGAATGCCCCCTCTTTGGGTCCAACTCTGGTCTTTTCACAGTTCCAGGGTTTTTTTGTCTCACTTGTGGATATTTAAAAAGAAAAAAGAAAAAGAAGAAGCAGAAGAAGGAAGGAAGAGGAGATAAAATTGGAAAGAAAGGAAGAAGGAATAAAAGCAGAAATAA
This sequence comes from Tonatia bakeri, assembly GCA_004024845.1. NCBI lineage: Eukaryota > Metazoa > Chordata > Mammalia > Chiroptera > Phyllostomidae > Tonatia > Tonatia bakeri. The sequence continues at coordinate 50,416 of PVIA01010429.1, forward strand.
CAAAAGAGAAGCAAAAAGAATTGCAAGATATAAAAATAAGAAGAATTAAAAAATAAAAAATTACTTAAAAAATAAAAATCAAACAAACAAATAATAATAATAAAAAAAAACCCTCTTACTGATTTTAAACTGGCCAAACTGGTTTTTCTGGTCTTGCTGGCTGCAGCAGGCTGAGGGGCTATTGGTTTCACTTTTCTCCTTTCCTGTTCAGCACTCAATCAGCCTCACGCATACTCTCCCCAGGGCTAGCCTCGCAATCTCCCCAGAGCTTGCCTGGCACCTCTCCACAGGGCCTTGGGTGTGGGATCTGGGTCTTCCTAAGCGTACTCTCCCCAAGTTTAAGGCTGTGGGTTCTGAACCTCCTGCGGAACATGTGCTTTCCTTGGGTTTACGGGTGTGGGCTCCGGATCTTCCACAAAGCACCCTCTTTCCTGGTTGTGGGCACGGGCACACTGCCAGGCCACCTTTGGTCACACAGGTCGGGGAGAGCACTCTTCCCAGGGCTATGCGTGGGTGCTCACAGCCCCTGTGTGTTTGCCACTTAGTCCTTATTCCTGTCTCTTCAACTTCAAGCAACCAGGTCTCTCCTCATGCTGCTCAAACCTTGTTTGGCCGGGGAGGGAACGGTTGACCCAGCTCTCTCCCAAGAGCCCTGTGGCAGGCCCGGCAATCGCCAGGCCTTGGGCTGCAGCTGCTCTGGTCCCCTCGGTGGTCCCTGGGACCTTATTGTCCTGAAGCACTCTCCTTACCATTTGGTTCAATTTTTGACCTCCTATTTCTCATGTATTCTGGGGTACTGTTGTCTGTTTGCTCTGTTCCTCCATATATCTGCTAGGTTTCTCTACTGTGTGTAGAGGGAAGTGGAATCTGCTCCCTCCTACCATGCCACCATCTTTCCTCTCTAGTTTCTGCTTCAGGGTAATACTTAATTCTATTTATATTTCTTTGGCCATGACCCATTTGCTTTTCTATAAATTTTCTACAATTTGGAGATGTAAAGAAGCTTCAAAATAATAAAAGTCACAGATACAACCCTGTAGGGTGAGTTAGGGCTTTTAGGAACCTTTTAACACTTTTCAAAGTCTTTCACAATTTTACCTGACACTAGAATGAATAAGAAGTGGGTGATATTAGTTGTCTGATGAAACAGCATGCTATTTCTTCCAGATTAAAGAAAAAAGGAAGAAAGAAAGAGAGAAAGGAGATGAAGCAGATTAAAGGGATGAAGGGGAGGAGAAAGAAAAGGAGTAGGGAAAAGGAATGGAAGGGG
>PVIA01010430.1:0-51790 GCA_004024845.1 Tonatia bakeri
TTCCCTTGTGATCTGAGAAAATGCTTGGTATGATTTCGATTTTCTTGGCCTTGTTGAGACTTGTTTTGTGTCCTATCATGCAGTCTATCTTTGAAAATGTTCCATGTACATTTGAAAAGAATGTGTATTTAGCTTCTTTGGGATGGAGGGCTCTAAATAGATCAGTCAAGTCCATTCCATCTAGGGTATTGTTCAATGCCACGATCGATATCTTTGTTGATATTTTGTTTGGAAGATCTGTCCATTTTTGCGAGTGGGGTGTTAAAATCCCCCACTATAATTGTGTTGCCGTCAGTATCTTTCTTGAAGTCCTCTAGGATTTTCTTTATGTATTTGGGTTCTCCTATGTTGGGTGCATATATATTTACAATGTTTATGTCTTCTTGGTGGATTCTTCCCTTGAGTATTTTGAAGTGTCCTCCTGGGTCTCTCTTTATGGCCCTTTTTTGGAAGTCTATTTTGTCTGAAATGAATACTGCTACCCTGGCTTTTATTTCCTGTCCATTTGCTTGGAAAATTTGTTTCCAGCCTTTTACTTTCAGCCTGTGCAGGTCTTTTATCCTGAGGTGGGTCTCTTGTAGGCAGCATATGTGTGGGTCATGTTTCCTTATCCATTCAGCTATTCTATGTCTTTTGATTGGAGCATTTAATCCATTTACATTTAAGGTTATTATTGATAGATACTTATTCATTGCCATTTATGTACGTGTGTTCCTCTCTCCCTTTCTCTTTTCCTTCCTTTCCTTAAATCAGACCCTTTAGTATCTCTTGTAGAGCTGGTTTAGTGGAGGTATATTCTTTTAGACTTCTTTTGTCGGGGACATACCCACTATTTTCAAGCTTTATCTCCAGCTTTCCACCAAAACCTCCCTTGTTGAAGTGACCTGTCTCAAGGTGCTCAGTGTCCGTTCTCTTCTGATTGATATATCAGCAGCGCATGGAGCAGCTAATCACTGCTCCTTCTTCCTTAGATACTCTCTTCACTCCTCTTAGGGACCCCATTTCCTGGCTCCCTTCCTTCCTGAGCCTCTTCCCCACTCCTTCTGCTGGCTTATCCTCTGTTCCCCAACTTCTTACTGGGGAGCAGCTCAAGACTCTGCTCTGGTTCTCCCTATACTTGCTTGGTGGTGTCTCAACCAACCTCATGGCTTCAAACTCCATTTGTATGTCAGTGACACCCACATTCTCTCTCCAACCCAGTCTTCTCACCCTAATCTCTAGACTTAAATGTCTAACTGCCTGTTTGATATCTAAACTTGAGCTTCTCATAAGTATCTCATACTAAGCCCCAGAGCAAACTCTCAATCTTCCTACCAGATATACTTCCTATGTGTGGTCTTCTCATCTCAGTTAATAACTAATCATCTTCCCAGTTGCTTGGATCAAAACATCTCAGAATTACCTCAACATCTCTCATTCTCTTATGACTTTCTTCCATTTCAATGAAATACAACTCGCTGTACCTTCAGAATACACCAAGAATTCAATTACTTGTCATCGCCAATACCATCCTGAGCCATGCCACCATCATCTCGCACCTGTATAACTGTGTAATGAATTCCTAACTAGTCTGTTTCATCCTTGCATTCTTTTATCTTTTCTCAGCATGGCAGCCACAGGGATTCTTTCAGACCTGAGTCAGACTCTGCGACTCCTGTGCTTAAAACCTGTCAAGGGCAGCACCTCACTCAGGAAAAGCCAGAGGCATCTCTATGATCACGAGGCCCTGCTTATTTACCACTCCATCACTTCTCTGACCTATTTCCTGTTCTCTGTCCTTTCACAAATGTTGCTCCAGCCACAGTGGCCTCCTTGTTGCTCTTCTGCACACTCCTGCCTCTGCCTCCAAAACTCTCTGCCCAGGTACAGGTTTAATTCACTTTCATCTCCTTCACTCAAATGCCCCTAACCTCTGCCCCGCCTCCTATCACTCCTGCTTGCCTTCTCTACCTCATCTTTCTCCACTGAGCTCCTCACCATCTGAGCTACAATGGGTTATCTTGTTTATCTGTCTCCTCTAATAGAACTTGCATTTCATGAGGGCAGGAACCTTGTCTTTCCTGCTCATTGCTGTATGCCCAGCCCCTAGAACACATTCTTGAGTGAATGACTGACTGGCTGAATGAAGGAATGAATTAATGAATCCTCAGACAAAGGGCACCACAGTCTGGGCCACCGTAGGTAAGCCATCAGCAGTAACAGGCTCCTCTGACCCACTGGCCTGCCCCAGCTTTCTCTGTAGGGACACTCGGGCTCTCTAACTACAGGAGGCATGCTGCCCATTCCTGTCTTTCAGAGGTGGCCTGCTCTCTGCCAAAACAAACATGCTTGAAAGGGGTCTTGGGCTCTGTTACAAATCAGCGAAAGAAGGACTGATTCTCTATGCTTCCTTTTTGGGGGAACCCAGGCTAATAACAGCTTTGCCAGGAAAACTCCAGAGGCTGACTGAGCCCACCTGTGAGTGCCCATGCTTGCCCAGACATGTCTGCCATCACTAACCCTGGGATTTCTGCATTTCCTCTATCCTTCTAGAAAGGAGATGAGCACTTTTGATGACAGGTCCTGTTTTAATTCCTGCAAGTTCTTCAGCACACAGCCTGAGAAGTCTAATAAATACTGGTAAGAGAGGGGCTGGAAGAGGGGCGAGTCTGGGTTCTATTTGGAATTCTGTAAAGGGTTCTCATTCTAAGCAAGCAGTGAGAGAGACACAGAGAGAGAGGGAGAAGGAGAGAGGGGGTGAGATAGAGACAGGGATAGACAGTGATAGAGGTAAGACAGAGAGAGACAGAGCTAGAGCTTTAGAGGTAGAGAGAGAGAGAAGGGGAGGGGAGGGAAGGGGAGGGAAGGGAAGAGAGAAGAGTGTAAGAGATAGGGTAGGGCAGGGGCCAGCAAGCAGACCAAGTGTGACTAAGTCCTCCATGGGTTGTGACAAAGCACAGCCTTTGGGCTCAGAACATCAGCCCTCATTTCTCAGCTCTGGTCCCTTGACTAGCTGTGTCATCTTGCATAATTACTTAGACTCTTTGACCTGTAGTTTCTTTTTTATTTTTAAATTTTGTTATATAGTAAAATATGCACAAAAAGACATAATTGCAAAATGAACACCTGTGTAACTATGACTACCATCCTGACTTCTGTGGTATTCATTTCTTTGCTTGTCTTTATATTTTTGCTTCCTAATTACCTATCCATAAATAATGTATGTAGTTTACTTCTGCCCTATTTTTCAACTTTATAAACTTTATGTAAGTGGGATCATAGGGCACATTATTAGGCTTCCCAAGTCCCACAGTATGTTTTAGGATTCAGGCATGTTGGGTAGAGCTGTAATTAATTCATTTTCATTCTTATAGAATAAATCCTATTTATTTGTCATCAGGCCATCTTAAATAAGGCTGCTGTGAACATGTGATGTGTATGAGTCTCCTGGCATACCTGTGCACTTATTTCTCTTTGGAACATGCCTAGCAGTGGAATTGCTCAAACATAGGCATGCACTGACTTTTGCAGATACTGCAACTAACTACTTGCCTAACAATAAATGCAAGTGTCTGTGACCTGCTATTCTCATCACTGTTTGGAATGTGCAGTCCCTTTCATTTAGTTATGCAGGTGGATGAGTGGAAGGATCGTGTTGTGGTTTAATCTGCATTTCCCTAATTACTACTGAGGTTACCTCCTGTGTTCATTGGTCACAAGGATTTCCTCTGCTGCAATGTGGCTGTTCAAGTCTCTTGCCTATGTTTCTACTGGCTTGTCTATCTTGGCCTTATTGGTTTGCAAGAGTTTGAGGAGTGAGTCTTTTGATGGTTGTATATGTAGCAAGTACCTCCTTCCAACCTGTAGCTTAACTTTTCATTTTCTCAATCTATTTTTTAAAGAATAGATACTCTTCATTCTGTATCATAGGTGGCAAACACAAGGCCTGCAGGCCACCTTGTTTTATCCAGCTTGGCACCTTGTTTCTACCCAGTGGCAGCACCGAGCTCTTGCTTAACCGTTAAGGAGCAGATACATTTATACAGTCCCTAAAATTACATTCAGCCCTTTGAAGGCAACTGTGAGGCTGATGTGGTCCCCTGTGAAAATGACTTCGAAACCCCTGTCCTATATAGTATAATTTGTCAATCTTTTCCCAAAGATTAATGATTCTTTTAATTTATTTAAAAAGTCTTTCTCTAACCCAACATCATGGCTGTGTTCTCATTTTTCCAATGTTCAAAGGCGTCACCTGTTGTAAAGCAAAGTCCAGCTATATAGAAGTCTACTTCTGGGCTCTATTCTATTCTGTTGGTTCACTTTTAACCACCTTGCACCAAAGAAAGCCCACAGAGGATGCAAAAATCCCTGGGTGAGCTTGGGTCCTCCCAAGCAGTTCAGCTGGGATCATATTTGTTGCGATCAGCAGTGGGCAGGGAGGCTATGGCTAACAGTGTGAGGCCATTTATGACTTCCAGAAAGGAAACTCTGACTTTCAAAGTTATATTGACTCCTCCACATAAGAGACGTGTGGTTGCATGAAAGGTGGTCATGAACCATATAGCCAGGAATGGGAGAGGAAAGCTGGTGAGGTAAGGAGTGAAAGAAGGGCTCAGCCTGTGGTGCCTGCATGATCTGGAGGTGTGCTATGAGCCCCAAAAGATAAACTTTTGCCTCTGCCTGGAGTCAGAGCCAATTAAACTCTGTGTGGGGAGACAGAGGACTTCCATGATTCCTGTAGTCAGAACCTCAGCATCCCGAGGGCCCCTGGTCTACCCATTCAGCAGGGAGTTGATGGCCCCAGCTCAGCAGGAGTGGTGATCCCTTCTAAAAGCTCCCTTCATGATTACTTCTTAGACACCAACCTACAGAAACAGCCACTGCCTAGCCGGGAGTCACCCTTCCTCTCTCTGGCCCCCACGTCCAGATCAGCAGCAAGACCCTGCAGCCCCGCCTTCGGAACACACTTACAGCTGCCCACTCTCCACGGTCTCCTCCACTCCCGCACCAGCCCATGTCCCCACGCCCCTGGTCCCAGACTGTCCCAGACTGTTATGTCCACCTTTGTCTGTGGTCCCCCCTTAACATGGCAGCCAGAGAGCTCTTTTTATAAACCTAAGTCAGGTCATATCTGTCTCTTGCTCAGAGCCCTCCCTGATATCTGCACCATGTTCCCAGGCCTTCGTGACCTCTGTCATCCCAGGTCCTCCACTCTCCTGTCCTCTCTCCCTCAGACCCACTGGCCTTCCTGAGATTCCTTGTGTTCCCTTCGATCAGTCCCCCCTCAGGGCCAATGCATTTGCTGGTCCCTCTCCCTAAATGCTCTTCCCCTGCACTCTCCTGGCAACTCCATTAAGCTGGCTGTGCTACAACCACTAATGCAATACCACCTCTGTCCTTCCACTCAGCTTTGTGTTGCTCATCGCAGTTTCTCACTCCTGGACATCATGTGACACGTTAACTTGCCTAACTCTGTCTCCCACAGTTCAATGCAGAGGAAGGGAGGGTGGAAGCATCACCTACCTTTACTTTGTTTACCACCGAACTCCTGGTGTCTAGAACAAAACCTGGTACATTGTAGGCACTCAATAAATATTATAAATAAAGGAGAAAGTGCATAAATGGGAACTACTGGTTTCCGATTAGTGATGAGGGAGGATTTTGTGAGCAGTGCAAGGGACCTCTGCAGCTTCAGCAGGTGCCAAGAGGGAAGGATACTGTGCCTAGGCATCTGATATGACCCTGTGGGTGCTCACCTCTGGCCTTTGTGCAGAACTCATCCACCTGAAGCACCCAGCAGGGGTCTGATGCTGAGCACCAAGTATGCAAAAGGCCCAGGACTAGGTGGTTGGAGGATGGCATGCCTTTGAAAAGGGGCCCTGATTTCCCCTGCTAGGGTCTGCTTGGTGCACCTGAGGGACAGCTCTTGAGGGCCTGCTGCAGAAGAGGACAATAGTGCCTGCCTGCCTGCCTGCCTTAAGAAGCATGGGACACTGCCAGGGAGTCCTGAGCAAGAGGGGTCCTGTAGGCCCAGTGTGGGGTGCGGGGCATGATTACCTGGATGCAAGGGTTCTAGAGGGTGAACATGCGGGCTATGGGTAGTACCTCCACCAAAGGGGGCCCAGATGACCCGGCGGATGGCCTGCACCCAGTCCTCCATGTCACGTTGAGAACTGGCCATGAGCAGGAGCGCCTCAGGGTTGGCTGGCACCTTCTCCCGCTCCCCGGCGTCTGCAAGATAGGGAGACACAGATTTACTACAGGGACCCTTGTGCAGACACAAGGTGCCTTCCCCCACAGCACTCTCTCCAGCCCCCAAACCAGTTAGTTTTTTATTCCCTGGGCTGTGAGAAAGCCGTCTCTCCAAAACCTTTCAGCAAGAGCTGTACTCTGGGTCCTATTTTTGCAGCCTATTCCTTTCACACCTCACATATCTGTCTTTGTGACACTTCAGGGGTTCTCTTTTATCCCTCAGTCTTATTTTTCTGTATTGAATCAGAATTATTAAAATCACCCTGGGGCACTATTTTTAAAAGCATGCAGATTAAAGGCCAATGGAGAAGTTCAGTACCCAGAGTAAAATTCCAGAATTCTGTACCTGTCCCTGCTCACATCTGAAGGCAGAAGATGGGAGAGCTCTTTCTGAACCGACTTTTTCCTACAGTAACTTCAGTGGTTCTCATGTTTTCATGTATAAATGTTTCATCTTTCACATGCAAATGAATTAATCTTTGGGATATAGATAAAACCATGTACACTAAACTTCATAGGCAATTTAAGGATTTTCAAGAATGATCTTGTCTTGATGCACCACCACCCCACCACCCCCCGCCAACAGCACACAATATGTAACTCACCTATGTACTCGCCTAAGATCACAGAGCCTCAGACCCTAACCAGGGTTGTCTGCTGGTGGGGTGAGGCCTAGGGACCATGTTCCCAAGGAGATAGAATGGCAGTGGGGACAACTGTGACACCCAAGATGATCCTTACTAGAGGCTGCAGCCCCAGAACAGAGATCACACAGAAGTAAGAGCTTACTGAGCACTGGTACCTGCCTGAGACCCTTCTACAAGCTGCAGACACTTAAATGAACAAAGCTGACAGACACACCTGCCCTTCTAGGATTCTTTAACCTTCACTTTTTTACAAAGTGAAGGTTACAACCTTCAGTATTCATTTAGAACAAACAAGTAATCACAGCAAGTTCTCAAGGCCATGGATCTCTAAGTCATCTTGAGACTCTTTTCCAGAAAACTTTCTGGTGGCATCCAGCTTCCCATCCCCACCTGGACCACTCAGCCATTTCAGCCCTCACAGTCCATGCAGAGCCATTGTCCTCACCTCAGTGGCAGTGCCCACACCCCACTCATGACCCCAGCAGCTGGCTGAGCTGTGGAGTAGCTTGTGTTTTCAGCAGGTCCTGAGGGAAATACTTTTACTATCTTCATTTTACAGAAGAGGAAACTGAAGCACATGGTGATTAAAGAACTTGCCTGAATTTACACGCTAATGTGTAGTAAAGTCAGGGATTCAAAGTTCCCAGCTCTGGGATCTGACCCACTCCATGTTCCCACCATCCCCCACAAACAAGGTGGCCTGCTGGGGTCAGGCTGTTGTGGTCACAGCAATGCCACTGAGGATTGGGGAAGCTGCCTAGGCTGCTCTGAAAGCTGGAGCAGGGGAAGGAGTGCATCCTCACTGAGGGGATGCAGGGAGCTAGGTGGGAAGCAGGAGAGTCCTGTGGGACTCAAGTTCAGGAAGGTGGTGAGCAAGAAGACAAGACTGTCTGAGCCCTAGGGTACCTTCCCAGGCCCCTCACTACACATCCAGCCCCGCTTCTTTGGATCCATGTAGCCACTGAGCCTCAGAGCTGCAGAGGTGGAGAGGAAGACAGCTTGAAGCAGCGATAGCACAGCCTGAAGCCCAATAGCTGGCATGGACCTGCTGAAAATACAGGCTACCCCACAGCTCAGCCAGCTGCTGGGGTAATGAGTGGTGTATAGGCACTGCCACTGAGGTGAGGACAATGGCTCTGCATGGACTGTGAGGGCTGAAATGGCTGAGTGGTCCAGGTGGGGATGGGAAGCTGGATGCCACCAGAAAGCTTTTCTGGAAAAGAGTCTCAAGATGACTTAGAGATCCATGGCCTTGAGAACTTGATGTGGTTACTTGTTTGTTATAAATGAATACTGAAGTTTGTACCTAATTGGAATATCTCGTTTTACAATTCTTTTTCCCAAAGAGGGCCACCCAAGTCATATAGGCTTCATACAAACTTCATCTACACACTGGACCTGCCACGCCCAGCTATTGACAGATGCTCTCAAATCCCTCTGTACTCCCACCCATAGTCCTGCTCTCATGATGTTCCAAGCTTGTGTACTTCACTTTTAGTGTATTTTTCATGTATGTATGCTTATTTTCGGGGAGGACTCAAAAAACCCAGAATTTACTTATAAAAATTGTGTATTTATTCTTACATGTTTAAATTTCGGTTGCTTTCAAAGTACTCTCCATTTATGCAATACACCTATCGAGACTTTTTTCCACTGCTCAAACAGTTTTTGAACTAATGCCTATTGCTGTTTCTACCATTTTTTGTTTCACCTCTTCCACACAGAAAAAACATTTCTGTTTGAGGGCATTTTTCACCCAGGGAAACAAATAAAAAAAAGTCACTAGGGATGAGATCAGGTGAACAGGAGGGTGGGGCAATGGGGTCATGCTGTTTTCAGTCAAAAACTGCGGAACACTCAGCACCGTGTGGGCAGGTGCCCTCGTAAATCACCCATCATGAAATGGGCAATGCACTGCAAGAGTCTTTAAAAAAAATTCACTGAGGCTGAATGAAGCCTCTCACAACACCAGCTGGTACACTGATACAGATGAGTTCCTAGAACACTCACCTAGTAGGGGACAGCTGTACTACAAAAGGCCCATCCTCCAAAAGACAATTCTGTTTTTTGGGATCCCCTCTCATATATATGTTATATACATATGTTTAACTTTTTAAGAAATTGCCACAAACTGCTTACCAAAGTAACTGCACCCTTTACAGCCCCATCAGCAACATACAAAAGTTCCAGTTCTTCCACTTTCTCACCAACACTTGGTCTTGTCAGCCTTTTTACTTTTAGTCATTATAATGGGTGTGTAGCAGTACAGCATTGTGTTTGAATTTGCATTTCACAAAATGACTAATGATGTTGGACATCTTTTTATGTACTTAATTGCCATCCATGTATCTTCTTTGGTGAAATATCTGTTGAAATCATTTGTCCATTATTTAAAAGTGTTGTTCATTTCTTTTTATTATTGAGATCTAAGAGTTCTTTACCTATTCTGGATACAAGTCTCTTATAAGATACATGCTTTGCAAATATTTCTCCCAGTCTGTGCCTTTTCCTTCTATTCTATTCACTGCGTACTTCCAAGAGGAGAAGTTGTTAATTTTGATAAAGCCCAGTTTACCCACCTTTTTCTTTTACTGAGTGTGCTTCTGGTTTTGTATTTAATAAACGTTTTTTGGGGTCCCCTTAAGCCAAGGTCATAAAAGTTTTCTTCCAGAAGTTCCATAGTTTTAGGGCTTATATTTAGGTCTGTCAGTTAGTTTTTGTATATGGTACAAGGTAGGAATTGGAGTTTGTCCTATTTTGCACGTGGCTGCCCAGTTGTTCTGGCACCATTTGTTGAACAGACTACGCTTCCTCTGTTGACTTGCTAGTGCTCCTACACAGGCAATTGCACCATCTGCAAATAAGACAGTTTTAGTTCTTCGTACTTTCCAATCTGGAAACTTTTATTTATATTTCTTGTCTTATTGCACTGACTACAGCCTCAAATACAATGTTAAATAAAAGTGGAGTGGACATCCCTCTCTTGTTCATCTTATGGCAAAAGCATTTGGTTTTTCACCATTAAGCATACCTGCTATAGTTTTTTTTGTGTCAATGTCCTTTCTCAGGTTGAGGAAGTTCTCTTCTATTTCCAATTTGCTGAGCATTCTTTCTTTTTTTTAAATCAGAAATGGATATTGGATTTTTGTCAATTGCTTTTTATGTATGTATTGAGATACTGCATGGATATTTTTAGTTTATTAATATGATAAATTATGTTGAACAATTTTCAAATTTTAAACCAACCTTGCATTCCTGGAATCCTGATTGATCGTGATATATTATTATTTTTATATATTGTTGAATTAAATTGGCTAAAATTTTGTTGAGGATTTTTCATTTATATTCCTAAAGGATATTGGTCTACCATTTTCTTTGTTGGTTTTGGTATCAGAATCATGCTGGCTTCTGAGCATCACAATGTCATGTGGCACAGACCATATGAACTAAAACCTAAAATATTTGCTACCTAGCCCTTTAGAAAAGAGCTCATTAACCAGAAAAATAAAGACAAAAATATAAACAAAGTCACTAAAACAAAAAACTGGATTTTTTTTTGAGATTAAAAAAATCAGGAATTTCCCCACATGCATGTGGTGATGTGTTCCCAAGGGAGTTTTTCTCTCTGAGCAGGTCTTTCCCCCTCGGCATTATATCTTGAAAACTCTAGACACATTGGTATCTTCCATCTCCAAGCTGTCTTCTTAATTCATGGAGCCCTGTGATCTCCACCTGGGTTTCCTTTTCCTGCATCACAGAATGCATACTTTCTCAGGGCAGTAAGTCTGTCATTGCCCAATGTTCAGTGTCTTAAAAAACATGTTTCTTACATTTTATCTTCTTTTGTGGATGTTTTAGGGGACATCCACAAAAGATGGGGGACTTTTGTGGGACTCAAATCAGTGGGGACTAAGTCAGTGACCTAGTTAAGACCCAAACCAGCACATATGGGCTCAAAATCTTGCCATGACCACTGCTGCCTCAACAAAGTCCTTGCAATGGTCTTCCAAGCTGCTCATCCCCTCACCCACTGCTCCTCTGACTTCCTGCTGCTCTCCTCTTTGCTCTTTGTTATTCCTGGAAAAACAAGGTACAACCCTGTGTTTGCTCTGCCCTTGCTATTGCTAGGAAAGCAGTTATCCCAGATACTGACACAACCTGCCTTATCTTGTGAGGTCACCTTCAAATGTCACCCTCAAATGTCACCTTCCTTGGGGAATCTTTTTGCTGCTCTATTTATACCTCACTCCACATCCACCACCACCACCCATGCCCCTCCCTGACCTTAATTTTTCCATAGCTATATCACAATCCAATACACATGTATTTTGTTTTTATGACCTGCTTATTTATACGTTTTACTTTTGATCCACCCCCACTCTGTCTATTTTATAAGCACCTGCAGAACATGGGGCAGTGCCTGGTATGGAAGGGCATCACAGAATCTGTGATGGATGAAAGGTTAATAGTAACAGCAGCAGAACCCTGGTGGCTGGCACAGACAGAGCACTCACTCAAAAGTAGGCATGAAGTTAATGAATTGAGGAACCTTATAAGTGTGAACATTCACAAGGGAAGTGGTGTCATTATCCTCATTTTTGGGGAAAAGATGGAGAAAATATTTGTAAATCATGTATGTGATAAGGGGTTAATATACAAAATATATAAAGAACTCATATGACTCAATAGTAAAAACAAAGTCAATCATATTTAAAAATGGACAGAGGATCTGAACACACATTTTTCCAAAGATGACATACAGATGGTCTCAATAGGTACATGAAAAGATGCTCAACATCATTAATCATCAGGAAAATACAAATCAAAACACGAAATACCACCTCACCCCTGTTAGAATGACTACCATCAAAAAGACAAGAGCTAGCAAGTGTTGGTGAGAAGGTGGAAAAAGGGAACCCTTGTTCACCATTAGTGGGAGTGTAAACTGGTTCAGCCACTATGAAACAGAATTGTGGTTTCTCAAAAAATTAAAAATAGAACTACCATATGATCCAACAATTCAGGCTCTGGGTATTTATCTGAAGGAAGCAATAGCATAACTCAAAAATATATATGGACCCTCATGTTCACTGCAGGACTATTCACCAGAGCCAAGACTTGGAAACACTGATGGATGAACAGATAAAGAAAACATGATACATGTATAATGTTATTTAGCCATAAAAAAGAGTGAAATATTGCCATCTACAACAAGGATGGACCCTGAGGGCAGTATGCTAAATGAAATAAGTCAGACAGAGAATGACAAACACTGTGCATGTTCTCACTTACATGTGAATCTAAAAACCATAATAACAAAAACAAATAAAATGAAGCTCAGAGAACAGATTGGTGGTTGCCAGAGACCGGGGGCGGGTGGGGGTGGTCAAAAGGTACAAATTTCCCGTTATGAAAAAAATAAGTCATGGGGATGTAGTGTACAGCATGATAACTATAGTTAATAATAACATATTACATATTTGAAAGTTGCTGAGAGAGCAGATCTTAAAAGTTCTCTACATATGAAAAAAAATTCTATAATTATGCATGGTGATGGATGTTAACTAAACTTAATGCAATCATTTCACACTATATATCATTTTCAAACTATTATGTTGGATACCTGAAATTAATACAATGTTTGTGTCAATTATACCACAATAAAAAATAAACAAAGTGGGAAAAAACTGAAGCCCAAGGATGTCAGAAACATCCCTTGCTGGACCCTGCTCTGCTTGTTCAAGCCAGCCCTGCTTTTCTTGTTCCCAGCTGGGCTGTCTTCCTCTTTGAGCTCCTGAATCTAAAAACTTTCTTTTGTGAGTCCCTTTACATCCATGCAAGTGACTTTTTAGGGGTGAGAAAGTAATTCCAAAGTGCAGCAGGTCCCAGCAAGCGTTCCAGAACAAGAACTTCTATCTTTCAACTGTTCTATATGTGATTTTTCATAATAAAAAGAAAAAACAGTAAATAAAAGTATTTTGTAAACCACTGTAGCCCATGAGACTCATTGCATGACAGTTCAGTGAAAAAGTTGTCTGTCTGATGTACTTAATAAGATAATATCTGAATTAGTCTGCCCCTACCAGGATTTACAGAAAATGTTTTAAAAATAAAGGAAGTAACTATTTAAAGGTAACACCAGCTGCAATGTATGATTTGGCACAGGACCCACAATCATTTGATTTGCTGCCCAGGGGAGCAGGGAGCTCTAGAGGGGGCCCCAAAAAAGTATTCCCAGAGATGAAGGCCAATTGCAAGGACACAGCCCTCTGGAGTAGTGTAGTTCAATGAAAATATAATTCGAGCCCCATGTATGATTTTAAATGTTTCAGTAGCTACATTAAAAAGTATAAATAGGTGAAATTATTTTTGAATAATACCTTTTATTTATCCCAATACATCTGGAATACTTTCATTCATTTCAACACAATCAAAAATTACTGATACAGCTCTTTCTTCTCAGTGAGGCGGTGGAGACACAGCCAACACAGACACAGACACAGACCTTGGTGAGACTCTGACTGGCAGGACCATCACTCCTGAGGATGAGCCCAGCAACACCAGTGAGAAGGTCAAAGCTAAAATCCAAGACAAGGAGGGCATCTGCCTGCCCAGTGGCATCTGATTTTTGCAGGCGAACAGCTGGAGGATGGCTGTACTCTTTCCAACTACAACATTCAGAAGGAGTCCACCTGGCATTCGGTGCTGTGTCTATGGGGTGGCCTCACTGAGCCCTCCGTAGGCCTGCTCGCCCACCAGAACAACTGCGGCAGGGTGATCTGCTGCAAGCGCCACTTCTGCCGGCACCCTTGCACAGTCAGAGGCCACGAGAAAAAGTGTGGCCACACCGACAACCTGCACTCCAAGAAGAAGGTTCAATAAGGCCCTTCTACCACCTCCCTGACCTACAAGATGGCTTTATTGCTGAACCCCGTGACCCCCGATCCTCAATAAAGATTCCCTTTCATTGAAGAAAAAATTACTGAAAACTTCTAGCCAAGATGGAGGCATAGGTGATAGACTTTGCCTCCTTGCACAACCAAAAGAAGGACAACAACAAATTTAAAAACAAAAAACAACCAGAACTACCAGAAAATCAAACTGTATGGAGGTCTTACAACCAAGGAGTTAAAGAAGAAACATTCATCCAGACTGGTAGGAGGGGCGGATGGGCAGCCAAGGAGGAGAGGACATGCATCAAGGTGGTAGCTGGAGGACCGGGCAGGAGAGGTAGGGCTTGCAGTCCCACATTTGCATGCGGATAAACCTGGAGGAACAACTGGAGGAATGAGACAGGGTTCCAGCACAGGAAAATAAGGCCTCAAAGCCTCTGCTGTAAAAACCTGTGAAGTTTTATGGCAGGAGAAACTCCCAGCCTCACGGGAGAGTTCATTGGAGACACCCACAGGGTTCTAGAACATGCACAAACCAACCCACCCAGGAATCAGCACCAGAAGGGCCCAATCTGCTTGGGTAGCAGGGGAAGTGACTGAAAGCCAGCCAAGAGCCAAGCAAATGGCATTGTTCCCTCTCTGACCCTTCCCCATAGACAGCACCACAACGCAGTAGACATCAGTTGCCCCACTCTGATGAATATCTAAGGCTCTGCTCCTCACTACATAACAGGTGTGCCGCAATAAAGAAATATGGCCCAAATGAAAGAAGAGATCAAAGCTCTAGAAAAAAAAAAAAACTAAACAAAACAAAGATAAGCAACCTATCAGATGCAGGGTTCAAAACATTGGTAATCAGGATGCTCACAGAAATGATTGAGTACAGTTGCAAAATAAAGGAAGAAATCAAGGCTATGCAAAGTGAAATAAAGAAAAATATACAGGGAAACAACAGTGAAGGGAAGGAAACTGGGACTCAAATTAATGTTTTGGAGCAAAAGGAAGAAACATTCAACCAGCACGGAATCAAGAAACAAGAATGCAAAAAATGAGTAGAGGCTTAGGAAACTGTGGGACAACTTTAAATGTTCCAACATCTGAATCATACAGGTGCTGGAAGGAGAAGAGGAAGAGCAAGATATTGAAAACTTATTTGAAAAAATAATGAAGGAAAACTTCCCCAATTGGTGAAGGAAATAGACTTCCAAGAAGTCGAGGAAGCTCTGAGAGTCCCAAAGAAGTTGGACCCAAAGAGGAACACACCAAGGCACATCATAATGACATTACCCAAGATTAAAGATAGGAGAGAATTTTAAAAGCAGCAAGAGAAAAGGAGACAATTACCTACAAAGAAGTTCCCATAAGACTATAAACTGATTTCTCAAAAGAAACCTTGCAGGCAAGAAGGGGCTGGAAAGAAGTATTCCAAGTCATGAAAGGCAAGGACCTCCATCCAAGATTACTCTATCTAACAAAGCTTTCATTTAGAATGGAAGGGCAGATAAAGTGCTTCCCAGATAAGGTCAAATTAAAAGAATTCATCATCACCAAGCCTTTATTATATGAAATGTTAAAGGGACTTATCTAAGAAAAAGAAGATCACAACTATAACAGTAAAAAGACAACAAACTCACAACTATTGACAACTGAACCGAAAAAACAAAATCAAAAACAAACTAAGCAACAACTAGAACAGGAACAGAATCACAGAAATAGAGATCACATGGAGGGTAAACAGTGGAGAGTGGGAGAGGGGACAATGGTGAAGGTACAGGGAATAAGAAGCATAAATGGTAGGTACAAAATAGACAAGGGGAGGTTAAGAATAGAATAGGAAATGCAGCCTAAGAGCCTATATGTACAACCCATGGACATGAACTAAGGGGTGGGGGGAATGCTGGTGGGAGGGGAGTGCAGGACAGAGGGAAATAAAGGGGAGGAAAAATTGGACAACTGTAATAGCATAATCGATAAAATATACTTCAAAAAAATAAATAAATTACTGATATATAAAACTAAATTACTGAGCTATATAAAATTAAATCTTCAAAATCTGGTGTGTATTTTGTACTAACAGCACATCTGAATTTGCACTACCCACATTTCAGGTGCTCAGTAGCCACACCTGGCTGGTGGCTACCAGCTTGGACAGCTTTACAGTCGCCTAGACTGGGCTGGAGTAAGAGGAGAGAAGATCACCCTCAGATGTCCTGAGACTGCCCTTGTGTGTGGTGTCAGCTCTGGACGATGCCTGTAAGCCAGCTGGGCTTTTCTGCCTATCCCTAGGTACACCAGGCTGAACCTGAGCAGAGATAAAATCTGCCTACGTGTCCTCCTGTCTTCATTCATTTCTCTAAATCCACTTGGAGCCACCAAAAGCCACTTGCCCTTCAAGTATTGATCGTCCTCTGATCTGGTATCCCTGAAGCCTACACTTGACCCTGGCTACCCACTTATTCCTGGGCAAATGCCTCCTGCTCTTCAGATGGCTGGTGGGGTAGAAAGGCATGGGGCAGGAAATGGTGGGGCTGTGGTAGGAGCAGTGGCCAGGCACTGCCAGGCTGGGCAGGAACCCAGACAGTGGGAATCCAGGCAGTATGCAGAGGCAGGTGGCTCAGGGCAGGAGCAATAACCTCCAGGCATGTGCTTTGCTCTTTCCTCAGGCCCTTTTGTTGTTCCTGGAACCTGTGCACCTCTCAACACTCCAAGGTCGACCTGTTCGGGGTATGGCGAGGAAGAACAAGTGCAGGGGCTACCTTGGTTTCCTACAATGGAAATCCCAATCCAGGTCCCTGGCACCTGCCACCCTGCACTCTCCCTCCCCTATATTCTCGAAGAGGGCACAGGAAGTGAGGCCTGGTTACTGCTGGGCCCATCCTGTTATCTCAGCAGCAAGGGGCTGAGAGCACAGGGCTGGACCCCAGTCCCACTGGCTTTGTGCCTCCAGGATCTCCTCTCCATGTAAGAAGCCTGAAAAATAAAAGTGCTTACTGGCCACATCATCTTTCCATGTTTCCATTTCTTCATCAACAAGCAGTCAGTAATTGGATCTTACCTGTGAGGTTCTGGTAAGGATTGAAAGAGACAAGGAGTCTGCGGACTGGGCAATACATGCAAATGCTCTATCAATGCAGTCATACCCTGTAGTCCCTGTCATCCCTGTGCTACTGACAGGGAAGCCAAAGCTCCAAGAGCTTCCAGTGGCCCAAGGCCACCCAGCTGAGCAATGACACAGCCAGGATTTGAACTTAGCACTGCTAGATTCTTTCCCTGAAATCAGCTAACAGCTGTGGTAGGCAGTCAGACAGACATGAACAGAACAAGGACAATGGGCCAGGTACAGAAGGTCACAAGGGCAGAAAGCAAGGGGCAAACTGGGAAAATAAGGACCTTGCACCCAGGGTAGTCTTTTCTCCCCTAACATTTCACTGGTCTTGTGGCTTGGACACACCCCTGACCTTTCCTCCCCTGACCTTTCGTCCCCTGACATGTTGCTAATCATGTGGGCTAGACTCCTTTAGAAGACAAGGGGGCCAGAGAATAACCCTTCAGCATTCTGCCACCAGGACAAGCAGGTTCTGATTTGCACCAAATAAACCTAGGACTGAGAAAAGCAGCACCACCAGAAAAATGACACCATGGCTGACATCAGGGTCAAATACAATGACTAGTGACAACCCTGCCCCCTGCCAAGAACAGGACCCTGAAAGGACACTCAGGAAGAGATGCTGGCCCGAGGGAGCTGGGAGAGGTGTAAAGCAGATGTGAGGAGGGGAAGCACTGGGCTGAGAGGAGCAGAGGTGTCAGGCCCCCATGGTTCCTTTAGGGCCCTCTTGAATCTGTCCCTTACTTAAGTTGCTGTAAGTGCACCCAGAGGAAAGAGGATACAACCCCTAGGGCAGGTCCTCAACCCTCAGAAGACTTCATGCAGGTAATATCTACCTGGGGCTACATGCTCTCTATCTTGAGAAGAAAGATGGAATCCTATGAAGAAAAGAGGACACTGGTCTGAGCTGGATGGGCACCAACAGAGATCCCCATCCCACCTAGTCCCAGCACAGACTGCACCCAATATCTCTGGTACACTGGGCACATGTGTTATGTTGACCCCTTTCCTTCTCGGGATGTGCTGACTGAGACTTCTTTTATCTCTAGGCAAACAGTGAAGGCCCCTGAACAGAGTGTGCCATGTGCCCATCTGTCTTCAGTGCCCCCAGATATTTCACGTGAAGGCCCGCACTGGCCATCCTTTCTTTAAGGTCATGATGGTAAAGGGAATCACAGACACATTGTCCCAGGGCAGAGAGTTAGACTCCTGTGCCCCAAGTAGTCAGTGTCCATTGCACCCACTTTCAACACCTTCTTTACCCTTTCTCTCTACTTTCCCTTGTCTTCTTTCTCTCTGCATGTGAGACAATAAACAGGCTTTCTAGAAATGCAGAAGTGGATTGTCAGTCTCCTCACATCCCTGGCTGAGATCTGCTGCAATAGAGGGGGCAGAATACATAAGCCACAGTCTGTAACCTAATCTCAGAAGTGACAGCCTGTCTCTTTTTGCCCTATTCTTCTATTCACTAAAAGCAAGTTACAGAGTCCAGCCCACCTTTAGGAAGCAGGCTTCACTGGGGCCATCTTAGAGTCTGCCCACCACAGGGGCAGAGCCAGGAGGTCAGACTGCTTCCAACTGCCTGGGTGCAGAGCCTCAACCCTCCACAGTGGATCTGTGACTGGCCAGAATGTTAGAAGACCAGTTTACAAGTGATTTCCCTTTGCTGAACAGGGCCAATGGGGACCTTCCCTTTGATTTGTCATATGACCTCAGACAAATTACTCCCTCAGCCTCTGTTGTCTTGTCTGTAAAATGAATGCCATAATTATACCACCTTGTAGGGTTACTTACTATAAGGATACTGAGCTAAAGTATGCAAAACTCTTAGAATGCTGCCCAATATGTGGTAAACAATAAATTAAGAGAGATTGCTGGGGCACACTGGTGGACCTGCAGCAGGGTCTAAGAAAATGTGAAGGACACTTGACAATGCTTAACATCCATTTTCATAAAAATTCTATGTTAAATAAGAATGGATGAACCCTTCCTCAACGTGGGTAGACCCCAGGCCAATATTGCGTGTAGTGGAGAAACGCCAGCAGCACTGCCGTCACAACCAGGGACAATGCACTATCACCATTGTCATGTAAAAATTTCCTGGAAGTATTCTCCAGTGCCACAGACTAGAGAAAGAACACACAACTATAAAAGCTAGAGGGGAGGATGTGGTTATTATTATTGCTGTTATTATTTTTCAGTTATCTGTTTACACATGCAAAAATGTCAGTGAACTAAAAAAGCACTACAAGCAATAAGCAAATTCAGTAAGGTAGCCACACACAAAATTTATATTCAGAAATAACAATCTGTTTATAAATTAGAAAAAAACAAAAATGTATGCCATCACATAAATAGGAAAACAACATAACAGAGATGCCAGTTCCCCCTAATTTAGTCTGTAAATTTAACACAATAAAACACTAATAGCATTTTTAAAAATTAGACTAGTTGATTCTAACATTCATAGGCAAAAGTAGCAAATGCATTTTTGTAAAAAAGAATAATGAAGTCAGAGCAGCCCCATCAATTATAAAAACAGAATAGAGTATATAGCTACAATAATGAAAACAGCGTGGCACTGCATAATACAGAGATAGACTCCAACACATAGGGGAGTTCAGAGTAAAATTAGGGAGTTATTTCAAATGGGCAAGTACAAGATGGGTTATTTAATAAATGGAATAGTAACAGCTAGATGAAAAATTAACAAGTTGAGCCCTGGTTGGTGTGGCTCAGTGGACTGAGCACCAGCCTGTGAACCAAAGGGGTTGCTGGTTCGATTCCTAGTCAGGGCACATGCCTGAGTTGTGGGCCAGGTCCCCAGTAGGGGGCGCTCAAGAGGCAACCATACATTGATGTTTCTCTCTCTCTCTTTCTCCCTCCCTCCCCCTCTCTAAAAATAAATCAATAAAATCCTTTTAAAAACTATCAAGTTGAATCCTTATATCACACCTAATAACATAATACAAATTCATGACAGATCAGGGATTTAAAGGTGAAAAATGAAACGACAAGAGAACTAGGGTTAACCGTGGGTTAAATTTCACATTACCTTGAAATAGTAAAGGCCTGTCTAAATATACTCTAAAACTAGAGGCCTGGCTGCTATGGCTTAGTGGACTGGGTGTCAGCCTGTGAACCAAAAGTCACTGGTTCGATTCCTAATCAGGGTACATGCCTGGGTTTTGAGCCAGGTCCCCCATTGGGGGCATGGGAGAGGCAACCAATCTGTATTTCCCTCTCTTTCTCCCTCCCTACTCTCTAAAAATAAGTAAATATTAATTAAAATTGAAAAGAAACACCAGAGGCTACAAAACAAAATTTCACTACAGGAAAGGTAAAAATATTTGCATGATAAAGAAGAAAAAGTGTAAAGGCAATGGATAAAAAGAGATGGGAGGAATATATATTCAGACTTGGAATCGTCTCTGCTAGATCAGTGAAAAAAACAATGACATGCCATCATGTTTTGCAGAGGGAGGGGAAAGGGGGGAGGATGAAAAATATACTTACTTGTTCAAATATGTGCAAAATATCTACAGAAGGAGAAAGATGGCTGGGTGGGAAATGGGTGGTTAGGGGAAAAGGATGGGTGCCCAGAGAATGACTTTTTGCCTTTTGATATTTAAACCATGTTACCTATTTTAACAACTAAATAAAAATAGAATTTAATATCAAGTGACAATGAGCCCTGGCCAAGTAGGTCTGTTGGTTAAATAGTCGACCCGATACAGCAAGGCTGTGGGTTCGATCCCCGGTGAGAGCACATATGAAAATCTACCAATGAATGCAATAATACGTGGACAACAAATTGATGTTTCTTGTACTCTCTCTCTCCAAGATTAATAAAAAAATAAAAAATTGAAATAAAGTATCAATGACAGAAACCTTTTCACAACCTTTGCCAGTGAAAAGGCAATGGGGGTGCTAAGTAGGAGGTTGCAGGCTTCACACTGAGTGGGGAATCAGCCATGATGGCACATGGGTACCTGGGAGCTGCTCAGAACCTGAGGGGGACAGTGAGGAAAGTGGGTAGACCCTTACTGTTGACAGGAGTAGATTTTGCACAGCCTCTTTATGAGGTATAATTTGACAATATCTATCAACATTTTATTTTACTTGTTGATTTTAGAGAAAGAGAGAGAGAAAGGGAGAGAGAGAGAAGAAACATCAATTTGTTGTTCCACCCATTCATGCACTCATTAGTTGTTTCTTGTATGTGCCTTGACTGGGGATTGAACCCACAACCTTGGTGTACTAGGACGATGTTTTAACTAACTGAGCTACCTAGCCAGGGCAATATCTATCAAAATTTTAAAATTTTAAATGACTATCCATTCCTGAGGAATTAATTGACTCTTCAGGTAAAGCAAAATGCAATGTGAAGAACACGCTGCCATTTGCGTTAAAGTGACTTGTAGGCGCAGGGTCATGGCTATGTGTGCCCACTTCTGAAAGGACAAGCAGGACAGGGGACCTGAGCTTGCTTCAGGAGCGCAGGTGAGGGGAAAAGGAACACAGGAGGCTCACTTCTCACTACAGAGTCTCTGACATGTTTGTGTGCGTGTCATCGTGGGCACAGATTACTTTCTTCTAAAAAAACTCTTTCATTGTTAACAAAGGTGGCAGCTCTTGTGTTTGGCCCTGGAGAAGTTAGACCTGCCCTGAGCTTTGAGTACTGTTAATTTAGGAAAATGTCCAGATATTCTCCAAAGTGGTTTGACTTCCAAATTCCCTTTTTGTCAACCCAAACCCATAGCAGAGTTTCAATTCTTGAAACCAGTATCTCCCTGGAAAATCTTTTGTAGTTCTGGGGATGTTTGGGGTTTTAGGGAATCCACGTTGATCTTGCCCTGGGCAGTACCTGTGAGAGAAACGGGGCTGTGATTTTTCTCTCAGGGACAACTGCAAAAGTGAAGCAAGAGTGCAGGACAAGCTGGAGGATGCCTGGGTGCTGCCAGACATCCCTCTCTGAAACACAAGTCAGATCTGCCCCTCCCTGGTGAGAATTCTGCACCACAGTCTCTCCTCTGCCTTCAGGAGATGTCCAAGTTCACTGCTTCCTACTGGGCTTCTCTCTGTGATCAGCTGAGGGTACCTTTCCCACCTACCCAGCTACCCCCCACTAAATACTTCAGGCACTCTGCCCTACTTCTTATTCCTGGGATATGCCATGCACTTCATGCCTTGCTGTCTTTGCACATGCTCTTCTCTCTTCTTGAGATGCCTTTCCCACCTGGTCCACTTATAAACTTCTACCCATTCATCAGTCCCCTGCTCAAATATCCCCACTTCTCTTTCACCTTCCTTACCTGTTCCTCCCTCATCCACTCCCAGTTTTCCTTATCTCATCCTCCTTTTCACAAACATTTGTGGAAGGCCTACTACATGTCAGACAAACACTGTGCCATGTGCCAGAGACTCAGCAGTGACAAAACCAAGAGTCCCTGCCTCTTGGAGAATGCAGCCTGGTTGGGGCGACAGGCCTTATCCATTATCACAAACAAATGCAAAACTGCAAGGGCTTGGAGGCACCCAGAGATCTGGGGGTCAGGGCTCAGGCCATACTTTAAGAATTGCATACTCTAGGCCAACCGCCACCAACAGCTCCTTGACCTGGGTCAGGCCACAGCCTGTCTTGTCTCCAGACGTCCCAGGGAAGACAGGAAGCCAGGCCTCAGTCAGGCCTCAACAGAAACATGGAAATATCACTGGTTGAAGGCCAGTGTCCTCCTCACTTTCCACCCCATCTAAAAATAACTTTTGTGTTAAAAAAAAAAAAGTTAAAGTAGCAACACATTAAAAGGGAATACAATACGCCAACTGCCAGATGAAGACCTGGTTCTGGAATGTTCCAGAGTGAGGTTGTGGAGGAAGAGGAGGAGGAGGAGGAGGAGGAGGGGAGGTCTGGCACTTAGAATGGAAAAAATTTGATTTATGCTGACTGATCTGGAAGGAATAATGGTTTAATTCATTTTCCTAAGGACAGAAAGGAGCCTAGCATTTATGAAGTGCCTACTCAGCTCCAGCTTCCCCACAAGCAGTTAGATTTGACCTCTCCAATGACTCTGTGCAGGGGTTATTGTCTACTTTACGAACCAAGGCAATTGCAGAGATTGATGTATTACCATCCCCACTGTGCACAGGAGAAACGGAAGCCAGCAGGTAAGTTTCCCTAGCTCAGGATGTAGTAATGACGGAACCTTGATGTGCATCCAAGTCCTGTCCTTGGTCCACACCCAGCCTCCACGGGCCCATCTCACCCCTTGTCCTGCCTCCTGTGTCTCCGTCCAAGGCTTCTGGGGCTTTGAGATAAAACCCTGTGGCTCTCCTAAGACCTAGCAGAGTGTTTTGCTCCAGGTAGGTATTTCATCAATATGTGTAATAAATGACTAAAGCACTGTGGGCTCAGGTGGAGTGTAATGAATGAAGGTAACTGGTACCTTTTACTACTTCAGGTTGCTACTGAGTTTGTTTTCCTACACTAACACAGTGTCTTAATCTGGGTTCCCCCAAACCAGGGGCTTGTGTGCAGGTTGTAGATTTGGGAGCTATCTCAGGGAAGCCTGCAGGACAGGCAATGAACCAGGGAATGAGACCCACCAGGATATAGGACAGAGCAGGTTACTGCTTTGGGAGCCTGGGGGCACTCCATACTGCTGGCATGGTCTATGCAGCCTTGTGAATTGTGTATCAGAATTGCCAGCCCAGGGATAAAAGAGAGAGTAGGTATCCATTAGCTCCAGTCACACCTGGTGAAGGGTGGTTCCAAGAACTTTTAACTACTCCTCTTCCCCCGACCTCCTCTGGAGGGCTTGGGTGCTACAGGCTGGGCCTGACCTCGCTGCATGTGTAGGGGGACTCTTTCAATGAGACAACAAATACTCCTCAAGACCCTACTGTGTGCCATCACCCTGCTCGGCAAAGGGGTAGGGTGGAGTGGGGTGGGATGCCTAGGTGAACAAGACAGGCGAGGCCCCACTTCCTAGAACTTCTCTTGGGGAAACATGGACAAAGGAGGGAGGTGAGCTCAGCTGGAGTGACTGCAGCAGGGATAGGGTGGCTTCTATGCAGGCAGGATAGGAAGAAGCTAGGAAAATTTCTCAGTACCGAGACGAATAGCTGAACACAAAGGTCAGGCAATTCACAGCCAGATACAGAGGTCACCTCCCTAGAGATAACATTTAGGCACAGTTGTATTTCAGCTCCACAAAAGCAGCAAAACCAGATGGACAGGTGGTAAAGCCAGGACCAGCTGCAATGACCCTCTATCCTGGTGTTGACCAATCAGTGGAGACCAGGACCCTGAAAAGGCTCACCGGGAGAACCGATATTCTATTGAAATCCTCCCCTAAACCCCAGGCCTTTAAAAATCACTCAAAACAAAGGACCCAGCCTGGGCCTCTCCCTCCCTCTTCCCTCTCTTTTTCCCTCACAGGCGTGCATCTCCTAAACTTTAAGGGCCCACATGAGACTTGCAACCAGGGGAGCAATGGGCAGTGGCAGCCTGTCCAGGGCTACACCATTGAACCTGTCTCCAAGGCCCCTTTACTCTGACTCCAGTGAATTGACAGCAGCCCCGCCCTGGCTCACTTCTTTCCCATAATGTTTTTAGGGAGCCAAAGCAGTCCCACCTAGTCTATCTCCTGTTGCTTCTTGTATCTTAAGCCCTCCCTTGTTTCACTGTCCTCACCTTTAATTAAACATACTCTCAAAGTCATCCGGATTTATGTTGTGAAATATTTCCTGCACAAAGTCAAGAACCCACCCACAACTGGCCAACCCTAGGCAGACGCACTCCAGGTCCAAGGACGGTCCCCTTTCCAGTAACACCACCTGAGAACCCTTGATCTGAGGACTAAGTGACTAGAGGGGCTGACATAGATGGTTCAAGGGGAAGAAAGGGCAGCAACTGCAAGGGCCAACGCAGGAAAAGTTCTGAGGTCCTGAGTGTGGCTCAGTGTACCTGAAAGGGCCTGAGGCGGTCAGGAGACACACAAGAGGTTCTGGCAGATGTCCAAGGTGGAGACCTGGTGGTTAATTCAGGGAGGGACAGGTGGCAGGAGTGCCAAGCACCTGATTGCAGGATCTGTCTTGATCTTAGACCCAACAGAGCTCGCTCATAAATTTGGGGGTGGGGTAAGAAGGGGGGTAGTCCATAGTGTTACAGAGCAAACAAGGGGGCCTGGGACAATAATACTATTACTGAAAGAAACTCAGGTCCGTCATGTCCGCCACCTTAAAGGAAAGATATCTCTCAATGCCAGAGATTCGTGAAAAGGAAAGGAAATGTTTATTTAGTGCTATACAAACCTAAAGTAGTGACCTAATGTCTTTATCAAAATCTTAAAGTCCTTTAAAACACCCACAAACACACACAGTCCTTCCTTCCCCTTTGCCCAGTCTGGGGTACCATATCTTGGGAAAGGAAATAGAAGTCCATGGCTCAGGCAGTGTCTGGTTCTTCCCAGTAATCCTTGTCCACTGGGAGACCTTCCTTGGTTCCCGGCACTATCAGCTGTGTCGCTGTCCAGGCAGGATCTCCAATTAATCCAAAGCCATGCAGCACTGTCTCATGGTCTACTGGTAAAAGTTCTTTCACCCTTCTTCCAGGCAAAGTCTCTCTTGCTTCCCAGGCCAATTGACCAAAAGAAGCACCTCAAAGCCACGCAGTCCTCTCCGACCAGAGCTGTGGGGGTCTGCACTCTGGCAAAATTGCGTGGTTCTCCCCACAAAGCTGCGGGAAGACGGGGTTGCCACTCGGCTTTGGCCGAGTGGCGATTTCCTGCTAAATCTGCATGGTGAATTCTCTCTCACAGGGCTGCAGGAGCCCTGTACTCTGCCAAAAGCCACATGGTTCTCTCCTCTATGGCTGCCGTATCTGGGTTTAAATCTCCGTGCCAATCTTCCTCTGCAGCCCCATTTCCGACTCCTCCCACACTCGGCCACACTTGCCCTCAATCTGCTATCCTTTCCAGCTTTTCTGGTCACCATTATGGGTCTGGGCAAGTGTCACCCCATGTCGTGGAGCCAATCTTCTCCAAGTTCCCACGCAGGTGCTGTAACTTGGGGGATCTGCCCCCCCCCCCCCCCCCCCCGCCCCAGTTACATATTGGTGGAGAAGTTGCTTCCATCCCCCTGGCTCAGAGCATGGCCACAGCTATTTAACATATCTAAGTGACCAGCCAAAGGCTATAGGTATGCTAAATGACTACACCAGAGGTTAGCTGCAAGGCTGTTGCTATGGGAAACAGCTCTCAATGGGTCTGCTCCATTGGTCCCTTTCCCCAACCCACACTTGGGGTGTGGGTGAGGACATCCTAGTATTTTCTGAACACCTTGAGTTCTGGGCCCCATTTCAAATGTCCATTTGGGCCCCCCCCCTCTTGGCTGCACCCTGTAACAATAGGAAGTGTGACAACAAGGACCAGCCTGCAGAGCTTCAAGACACTCCTACCCATGCCACAGTGAGGCAGGAGAGATGAGGGAAGGAGGAAATTCTGGAGGTGTCCCAGGGCTAACATAAAGAACATTGATACAGGACAGAGACCCTGTTTCAAGACCGATTGTTTTCACTTTCTGGAAAAGCACTGAATCATGGTGACTCATGAATGCACCTGCGCAGAAGATGCTACACGACCCCTGCTTCATTATAATAGCATTTTAACAAATTAACATTGTGTGACCCCTCTTTCCGATGGCCAGTCAAGAAAAATCATGGGAGACCACATGCACAGTAGCTTTAAAGTAATATAACTACTTGTACATGCGCAATAAAAGCCCTCCAAAACTAGCCAGGAAATATCCGCCCTGTAAAAATAGAAACCCTCCAGCCCACGAGGTCAGTCTCTGCTTGGAGATGGCCCGCTCCCATGTTCTGTGGAGTGTACTATTGTTACAGGGTGCGGCCAAGGGGGGACCCCAAATGGACATTTAAAATGGGGTCCAGAACTCAAGGTGTTCAGAAAATACTAGGATGTCCTACCCCCACTCCCAGGTGTGGGTAGGGGAAAGGGACAAATGGAGCAGGCCCATTGAGAGCTGTTTTGCATAGCAACAGCTCTGCAGCCAACCTCTGAGGTGTGGTCATTTAACATATCTATAACCTTTGACTGGCTACATAGATATGTTATGTAGCTATGGCCATGCTCTGAGCCAGGAGGATGGAAGTAACTTCCCCACCAAGATGTAACTGGGGGCGGGGTGGGGGGGGGGCAGGTCCCCCGAGTTACAGCGCCTGCGTGAGAGCTTGGAGATGATTGGCTGGCTCCATGACATGGGGCGACACCTGCCCAGACCCATGATGGCGACCAGAAAAGCTGGAAAGGATAGCAGATTGAGGGCAGGTGTGGCCAAGTGTGGGAGGAGTCGGCGCGGCTTTTGGCAGAGTAGGGGCTCCCGTGGTCCTGGGGGAGAGAAGACCACGCAGCTTTGCCAGAGTGGGGACCCCCACAGCATTAGCAGGGGGAACCACCACCCAGCTTTAGCAGAGATTCCGGCGACACAGCTGATGGTGCCGAGAACCGAGAGAGGCCTACCAGCCGAGCACGGATTACTGGGAAGAACCAGACATTGCCTGAGACTGGACTTCGATTTCCTTTCCTGAGATATGGTACCCCAGACTGGGCAAGGGGGAAGGAAGGACTGAGTGTGTTTGTGGGTGTTTTAAGGGACTTTAAGATTTTGGTAAAGACATTAGGTCACTACTTTAAGTTTGTATAGCACTAAATAAACGTTTCCTTTCCTTTTCACGTATCTCTGGCATTGAGAGATATCTTTCCTTTAAGGCGGCGGACAAGACGGACCTGAGTCTCTTTCAGTAAGAGTATTATCGTCCCGGGCCCCCCTTTGTTTTGCTCTGTAACACTATTGCTTAATAATCTGCTCTCCATCTTCATGCTATAAACTCTCTGGGTGTTCAGTTCAATTCTTTGTCCTGATCACCAAGAACCTGGTTACCTGTGCCCACCTGTGACAGGGGTAGAGCCAAAGCAGGGATGAGGGCTCAATGCTGGTGAAGGAAGGGGGGATCCAAAGTTCCACTATACCCTGTTCACTTTGACTCCAGAAACTGCACATTTTGGACTAAGTATAATAAATAAAAAATCACTTTGTAACTGTAAGTATCTATTTAAAATGCTGGTGGCCTTCCCTCGCATCCCCTCCCAAATAACTGCCCCCATTAGCTTAGCCACTTAAAAAGCACAAATGCAAGGATCTCTGCCCTGATGCCCTGTCCCTAGTTGTTTCCCTGTGCCCAGCCCTACTCCAGCCTGGCAGGGGCTGACCATCCATGACCCATGGACTCGATTACATAGATTCTTACTGACACCAGTAGGAATGATGGCCAGTCCAGGGCCTACATCTCCATTTCTCCTTCTGTCAGGGGGAAATTCTTACTTGCCCCCAGGGGGCTGGCTGCAGCACCCTGCCCCAAAAGGTGCCCTGAAGGATACTTCCTAATCCTACCTTCTAGTAGATACTTTCTATACCAGATGTGCCCTAGTCCTCAGAGAGTCAAGGGTAAGTAGAGTCAGCTGCAGACAGAAAGCAATCTAGGAAACCAAATTAGCAAAAGCAAAAACATCTGCTCTTCACTGTAGTCAGGGAGCATGCAGACTTGGAAGCTTCCGTCCACCGCCCCTTCACCCCCACCCCTTGCTCTTTATTGTGCAGATGAAGGTTCTGCATCACCAAACCTCAGCCTCACAGGAACTACTTTTCTTGGTGGGGGAGGAGGGAACCCGGCTAACTCCAAATTTGGTTGGCTCCAGAGGCCTGGAGGAATGGGTGAGAGGGAACTCCTAGGATCCCCAGTTTTGCTTTCTGCCTCCCCTCTGCCTCCTGGAGAGGTGAGTTTGGCCCCCTCCCCCCAGGTCTGAGCGGAGAGAGGGGTAGACTGGAGGGCTGCAGGGAGTTGACAGGCAGCAGATGGTGACAGGCAGCAAATGTAGCCAGAGGCCTATTAGGAGTTCCACTGGCTGGAGAGGGGCAGAGTGCAGAGACTGAGGCTAGTGTTCATGTGTTGGGGATGGTGAGGAGGGGGGAAGGTGGGGACGACTGACCAAATGGCAGGGAAGTACCTGGGACCAGTGGGAGTCTGCACCTATGCTCTAGCCTGTATACTCTCCCCATCTCCTTGGTTCTTTTCTGCTTCCTCTAGCCAGTCCTGTGGACATTTCTTGAGCCACATAAGAAATTACCTTAATTTGATATAGACACCATGGATCTCTAATAGATGCTCTGTTCCTCTCTGCATGTGTCCTGGTAATGTAAAGCCAAAACCAGGCCCACCTCCAGCAGGTGTGTGGACCACAGGGCTTTAGCTAACATCTTTCCCACACTATTTTTCACCCAAATTTTTCAAGTTCTTAAAAAGCCAACACGCTAGTTTTACAATCTGCCTCCCTCCTGGTAGCCAGGTATAAACAACCAGGCAAGTAAGAAGTCTTGCTAGTGCCAGGATGGATGTATATTTCATGTTTAACCAGCACCACTCCCTAGAACAACTCCAGTAGGCAGCCATTCACATTGTAGTCTAAGGGACTGGCACCCCTCTGCCTTCCAAGGCAGCCATGCTCATTGTAGCCTTAAAAATGGTGCCTTCCAGGGGCACCAATGCACATTGTAGCTTATATGAACCCCTCCTTCTGGAGTTATGTGACACATTTGTCTATCTGTTCTCATGGTTAAGCTTCAAGACAACCTTGACAAAGGTCCTATCTTTCCACTTTCTACAGAAGAAAATTGTCCAAGGATTCTCAGCCAGAGGCCAGAGTAGGATTTTATGATTCAGCTATCTGACATTCAGTGCTTTCTCGTAAGCAGGGCCAGCAGGGCCAGGGAGCAAAATCCCCAACTCCTCCAGCCTCTCAGGACTTCTGTCCCCTGCAAGATGGACCTTGGAAAATACCTTGTTCACTAGACTCTTTGTTTGAAGAGTCTACATGCACAACCAGAAAAACCATGATAACCAGGTGACTGCCTGTCCCTCACACACGCAGGGCATTACAGAAACACCTTATTTTCCAGAAATTGCTTATCTGGCAAGCCCATCTACCTAGACAGAGTCTGGGACAAATGAAACAATGAATGGAAGGCCAAAACAGGCTTCAAAACACTAAGAGCCAAATCGATGACCCTCAAGGCCCTTACCCACTTTACACACATTTCTAACATGCATGTCTCCCTGGCTCCATGGTCCCCAGTGGATTAGAACTAATACAGGCAGCTATGACACTATCAGGAAGTGATAGGTGATGGCAAGAGAAGAAACAGAAGACATAAAAACTCAGAATTCAGAAAGATGATCCTTTTGGGGCAAAGGGTAAACAATATCAACAAGATTAACTGTTCAAATATACACAACATGAAGTCAGCCTCCCTCCCTACCTTAGTGCTCCGTGAGTCAGACTCTTCCCCACGGAACAGCAACTCTGACCATCCTCTTACATCTCCTTTTAGGACAGCCATCCATGCGTGTGTGAGTGTGCAGAGGACAGGAGAATGACATGTAGTCCATTTCTGTCTGTAGGGAGCTCACATCCCCAAACGGGGGTGAGGAAAGGCCACAAAAACTGCAAAGCCTCCCATTTCTTTGGTGATTCACTTAAGGACAGACAGGACACAGCCAAGAATGGAGGCCTTGCTCAGCAAGGCACAGTCATCACTCCAGCTCCTCAGCCTTACAGCAATCTACAAACTAGCATTATGGCTCCCATCTCACTGATGGAAAAACCAAGGCACAGAAATGGTAAGACCCACTCCAAGTCCTAGAGCTGGTAAGTGATGTGGCCTCCTTGTCACAGGGGGCTACTTCCTGGGGCCATCCTGCCTGCCACCAGGGTTGTCAGATTCCAGTTCAATTGCCAGGCTCAAACACGGAGACAGGTGTTGTTCTTTACATGGTGATGCTTTTAAGAACCCCCAACTATCCTTGGGGTAGTCACCTAGTCCTTACCCCAGATTCGCACCACCAGAATGGGCCCTTGTTAAGGGCCATACTTTGTGGTATAGTTGTACATAGTGACCCTGCTGCCAGTTAGGGAATGGCCCAGTATTCTTTGTGACCAGCTGTTACCAGGGACCATGAGGGCCTGACATCAGTCCTCACTGGTATAACTGCTCAGTGAGGGAGCTTCTGGATCTTGGTTGCCAAGCCTTTGCAGGCTGTGGTGGGGTGGGGTCCTGCCAGGTGCTACCAGACATAAAGCAAGACCCACTGCAGGTTCTTGGCCTCAGCCATGGGCCAGGACAGCTAAGCTGCCTCCTTTTGGAGGGACACCTTATTTTTCTGTGCAACATATGGTTAGGTGCCAATGGTGGAAGACAAAAATTGGGAAATCATTAAACCTTGTGAAAGGAAAGACATACAGCCTGGGGCTCCAGTCATACCCACATGCTGACAGGGACACAAGAAGGTCAGGCCAGTTGGCAGCTCTCATCAGCATGGGAAAGGTTTCCAGCAGGAAAGCCCTCAACTCTGCTCAGCTCCTCCCAGGTACCACAAAACTCATTGTTAATTGTGACACCTATTAACATCCCAGGAACAAGTGTTTGTGAAAATGCACTGTGTGTACTGCTGAGGTGGGGGAAGAGAAATGCATGTGGCGAAGACCTTGATGCAACTGAGAACAAGAAAACAGGCATGCCAGAGTTTTTGATTCTGGACAAGAAAGGCATATCCTCCAGGTCCCCTCTCTGACACCTTACTGATTCCTCACTCCGGACCTCCATCCAACTATAATGGAGCATGCCTGTGTACAGCCTCGTCACAGGCAGAAGGTGGAAGGATGGAGACCTGGGCCTAGTGGGGACAACTGCAGAGAGGGTCCCATCTCACTTACAGAGGGCTGAATGCCTTCCAGGCCAGCGCAGGGTACCTATGTCCACGCTGGACACACAGAGCCTCACTGGGGAACATCCATGACAGGGAGAACACCAACACTCTGCCAGTGAGGTGGAGGAGGTGTCTTCCAGCAGAGGCCAAAAGTGGATGCCGAGCACAGCAGAGCTTTGTTTCGGCTTCTGCCATCAACTCCATGCAGACGCTCTGTGAATGGCACTGTTGTGATATTTTAAGAAGATTCTACAAATAGCAGTCACTCAGAATGGGCCTCAGAGCCTGCTCATGAATGTGCAGTGACGAGAGTGGCCAGCCTGAGAGCTGAAGCCAGGACAATGAGGCCTCACAGGGCAGGATATTGGGTGACCTGGGCCTTTTCCACGGCTCCATGGCCTCATTTCCCCTGGACTCACCCCCGCCCCCAGTTTACTGGGAAGAAACAGCTCTCCAGCCTCTCTGAATAAGGGGAGGGAGCCATGACATCCTTTTGGCATCTGCTATATCTAGATTTCCAACCTATACTGATGTCCTGTGAGTCACAGAGGATGGGGGCACAGGAAGAAAGGTATGTCCTTAGTTTTTCATCGGAAGTAAATTTATTAGGTAGCCAGAGAAACCTCAAAGACCCAGAGTCCCAGCAGCCAAGGACTATTAACTGGAATCCTTCCAGAAGGATTCATTCTTGAGACTTGAAAGGCAGCTGAGAGAAGAGAAATAGATAATGAATTTTGGAATCATTCAGAGATGGCTTCAAACTTAGCTTCACCAGGGACATCTGGGCAACCTGGGGCAAGTTATTCACCTCTCAGGGCCCCAATATCTTCACCTCTAGAACCAACACTATTATACCCTCCTGGCGGGGAAGGTTGGGAACCATGAAACACTGGCATGTGCTGTGCTTGACACAGTTGGCACCCAGCAAACATTGGCCTTGCTTCCTTCCCAGACGAAGACCGTTTATTTACTACATGAGTGCATTCCAGGCATAAAGTGTTTCTGAATGAAGGCTGAGAAAACTGACAGAAATGGAACCCCTTTTGACCCTGTGTATGTACAAAGGCATCAGGTCTGTGGCATCAATGCAAATGAGCAAGACAGGGCGACAGAGAAGCCCGTGGCCTCTGGCAAAGTAGAGAATCTTAAATCTGAGCCTAGTTTGTCCCTTCTGGTACTTGGAAAAGGTTGAAACAACAGAAAGAGGATCACTTTTGATGGAATGCATTCAGAGTGGGCACATACCCAGGGGGCTGACTGTGCCTACCTACCTGTCATGGGTAGCATGTAAGGTGGTTCCCTTACATCCATCAGCTCCCTCCCCCCCAGCTCTTATCCTTGCTGTGAAAAACTCTTGTATGTGCTGCTCCTTCCTCCATTAAGTGTTTTGGAGTAAGGAAGGTGTGCTCTATAAGTATACCAGCACAGTTATGTGCAAAGAATTTGCCCTCACTTCATATGGACTAAACTAGAACAAAGTTTGGCAGTCTTGCTCAAAGTCAAGAGCACGAGGCCCCCCAGGCTCAAGGGACCATGGGCCAGTGGGCCACTGACATGGTCTTTGGCTCTAGGCAAGCCACTTCCTCTTTGGGGGGCCTTTAAAAAAGCTCACTTGGAAAATGAGAAGGTGGGACTAGGTGACCTCTGAGGAACTTTCAGCTCACCCCCTCTGAGCCTATATGTTATAAGTACCGACAATTCACTCATTAGCAAGATGGATTCAGAGTTTGAATGGTAGATACTCTCTTTAACCCACCCCTGATAGACCTTCACTGGAAAAGAGCTTGCCTGTTCCCCAAATTGGACAGTGGCCTGTTTGCAGGAAGGAGACCCTGGACATGGCTATGGGGGTGTCGCTAAGTTAGAAGGTGCTGGTGTTTCCCAAAGGACCTCAGCAGCCCTGGCTGTCATGGGAAGAATGTTGGTGGGTGCTCATCATACACAAGTCCCCTTCCTCCATGCCCTCCTGCAGCAGTGAGGCGGGGCTCTCCTAGCCACATGAAGTCCCAGAGCCCAGGTGTTCACACAGAGGCACAGCAGGTCAAAGTGGGAACATTAGTATGTGAAACTAGGGTGACCTGACTCCGTCTTTTATGCTGTCCCCGCATCCTGAACCTCCAAGCTACAAGGGGCTCACACTCTGTCCAAATGAGCTTTGTGCTCTTGGAGAGTGACACAGGCCTCTCTCCATCTGACTCTAGTCATCAGAAAAGTGAAGAATTGGAAACTCCCTAACTTCAAAGATCTCTTTGCTCCTAAGTTCAGGGGCTCTCTGCCTCCAGAAGTTGCTGTAGAAGACTGGGTAGCATTCAAAAACCTAAAACTTGGCTCTGCAGAGACCAATGCCAATCAGAAGAACATAAGTGGACCAAAAGCTTGCTCATACCCAGAGACAGGTCGTGCTGCTGGACCGGCATGAAGTTCCTGTGCTAGATGGTGAGAATGCTGAGGAGCTCCCGGAAAGAAGGCGGGGCACAGGAACAGTTTGCTAACTGGTGCATAAGTACTTCAGCCTTTTACAAAGCTCCCAGTCATTCAGGTGAGGGCCATCTGAATATCCACCATAGCTTCAGACCTCCTGGACAGGAAGGCATCTGACATCTCGCAGGTTAGAGTCCTCCTTTGAGTAGGTCTGAGAAGGAGGCTGGAGGGCAAGTGTAGAGGGCTTCACACCAGCTCTTGATCCACACCTCATGCTCTGCACTTGCAGAGAAGTTTCATGATGGGCAGTGGCCACTGTGAAAGAGGGCATGTTTGAGTCATAAAAGACAGAATTGAACTCACAGGAATACCTGTTCCTGCAGTCCTGGTGTGTCAAGGTAAGCGCCATGTTATTAGACATCAATTGCCCACTGCTGGGGCTGTGGCTTCTGGGTGTGGGCATGGGGAGCTGGCTTGGAGGGGCTGAAGTGCCGCGGCCTCAGTCTCTGTGAGCCTGAGCAGGCTCAGGGACAGGTGGTGCTCATGGCAGCTCCCTGATCCAGGAACGGGTGGCACCCCCTGCCCCAAGAGGAACTCTGACTGGATGGGGTGGGCACATCCTGTGTGTTACTGATCCTCAGAGAGGAACTGGGCCTCACCAAAGCCACAAAGAAGAAGTTACTGGTTTGTGACCAACCTTTGACTTTTTCCAAATTGGGTGTTGACTAGGGAGTATCCAGTCCTTTTGTTCGAAGTTTCATTATTAAAGGGCATAGGTGATTTTTGTTTTACTCTCACTTTAGTGTTCTCTACTGCTAGTTGTTAAGGCGAACACCAGGCTTTGCACTGGGTGGTATTTAAAAACAAACACAGAGTGCAGGTTAAAGGCGCAGACCCTGGGGCCAGACAGCCTGACTTGAAATCCCAGCTCTCAGTGGCCTGAGGCAGGAAACTCCATTCAGAGATTCCTCATCTCTAAAATGAAACTAATAATAAAACCCACTGAGGGTTATTGTGAGGATTAAATGAATTCCTATACACAAAGTGCTGTGACAAGCTTGGTGCATGGTGAGTATTGTATGTGTTATAAGTGCTTTATTGCAACACAGCAACATTGGCATCATCACTTTTAGAGTCTTATGCTAAGTCTCAAACCAAATAATAATTATTTCCATTACTGGGCATTTTTCTGTGTGTGTGCCAGCCACCTTACACAGAGGTCAATTTAATTCTTCCATAGACATACCTGGTAAGGTTGCTGGTATACCATGTCCAAAGCAGGCACCCTTCTTTAGCTCAGAGAACTAACTTGTCCCCAAGGCTGCACAGACAGTATGTGACAGAGTCAGAAATCAAAATAAAATCTGTCCAACAACTCCCACTTTATGAGTTTCCAACATTTCACACTGCCTCGATGATACCAACCCCTCAGGCACCTAAACTCACATCCAAGTCACCACTTGGCATCTAGGTAAAGTTTAGGTAAGACAGACAAGGCCTCGGAGAAGACCTAATTATCTACCCACATACTTTGGTATGAAGTAGCATCTCAGAAAGTCCCATCCCCAGAGCACTGTCTTATCCTTAGGGCACTATCACAATTTCACCTGTCTTGTCACACCCTGAAAAAGCCCCATTTACACAGCATTGTCATTAATTTACCTGACTCACTCATGGAAAAACCCTAGTTCCAGGGCATTTGTCAAAAACCATCAGTGGTAATTCTTTAATATGACAGCTGCCTAAACATATGATACTAATGGAAGCAAACATGAGCTGGCCATGAGGAATTTATTGGGATCTCTGAAAAGCTCTGACATATTTCTAGAACTCTGTAAGGTCATATACATGTGTAGAGCTGTGCCCATGAACAGGAAAGACCTATGAGGCCTCTAATTTCTCATCTCTGGTTGATTCTGAGTCCCTGCACAAGCCAAAAGTGAAGACTAAGGCAGAGTCATAAACCACCTAAGCACTGAAGGTGTGCCCCAACACACACACTCAGCAAAGTGTAGAAGACTTATTGGTTCAAGACATTTATTTTTATTTATTTATCACTTATTTTTCAAGAGGGGAAGGGAGGGACAAAGAAAGGGAAAGAAATATCAGTGTGTGGTTGCCTCTCACATGGCCTCCACTGAGGACCTGGCCCACTACCCAGGCATGTGCCCTGACTGGAAATCGAACCAGCTACCCTCTGGTTCACAGCCCATGCTCAGTCCACTGAGCTACACCAGCCAGGGCCAAGACCTTTAATTATATCTCTGACAAATCATTAGCTGACTGCTAAACTAATTAATGAGAGACTTCAGTGGCTGCATACTACACATGACTGACTACATATGACTCAAAGAGACTCACACATAGACATATTATAGTAAACTGTCCAAGGACAAAAAAAAATCTTAAAAGAAGCAAAAAAAAAAAATGATTCCTTTTTTGAAACATATGAGGCATTTGCAATAAAATTAACAGTTCACTTTCATCAGAAACCATGGATGTTAGAAGTCAGTGGGATAACATTTTCAAAATGCTGGGGAGGAAAAGGGCTATCAACCAAGAATTCTATATCCAGAAAAACCATCTTTCAAAAACAAAGGAGTAATTAACACATTTCTTCCCAGAAAAACAAAAAGAGAGCACTCAGTTCTCTATCCTGGCAGGCCTGTACTACAAGAAATTCTAAAGGGAATCTTTCAGGTGAAATGAAAGGACACTAGATGGTCACTCAAATCCACATAAAAAAATAAAGAACACCAATCACTATATAGTTAAATATAAAAGACAGCATAAATTTATTTTTTAGCTCTTCTATCTGATTTAAAAGATAATTGCATTAAGCAATACTTATAAAACTGTGTGGATGGACTTATAATTCATAAAGATGTAATTAGTATGCCAACAATGACACAAAGGAGAATGAGAGGACAGAGCTATACTGGAGAGAAAATGTATACTATTGAAGTTAAGGTAGTATTAACTTGAACTAGATTGTGTTAAATTAAGAAGTTAACTGTAATCCCACCGTTGACCACTAAGAAAATAACTTAAAAAAATGCTGTGAAGGAACAATAAGGAAATTAAAATGTTACCAGAAAATATCTATTTAACACAAAAAGAAAGCAGAAAGGGAAGAATAGAAAAAAAAAAAAGACAAAGACTTACAAAAAGAAACAAACAGCAAAATGGCTGACAGATACATACCTTATCAGTAATTACATTAAATGTAAATGCACTCAACCCGCCAACAAAAAGGCCAAGCCTGACACAACAGATTTAAAAAATAATCAAATTCCTTTCTACAAGAGACACGTTTAAAGATTTTTTATGTATTTATTTATTTATAGAAAGAGGGGAAGGGAGAAAGAGAGGGAGAGAAACATCAATGTGTGGTTGCCTCTAGCATGCCCCCTACTGGGCACCTGGCCCTCAACCCAGGCGTGTGCCCTTCCTGGGATCGAACCTCAACCCTTTGGTTTGCAGGCTGGCACTCAATCCACTAAGTCACAGCAATCAGGGCATACAAGAGACACATTTAGATTTTAAAACTCAAATAGGCTGAAAGTGAAATGATAGAAAAAGATGTACCATACAAACAATACCCAAAATAGAGCTAGAGTCACTATACAAACATCAGACAAAATAAGACTTCAAGACAGAAATTTACTGGAGACAAAGAGGAACATCCTGTAATGATAAAGATTTGATTCAGCAGGAAGATATAAAAATTATAAACATATATGTCCCTAACAACAAAGCACCATAATTTATGAAGTAAAAATGGACAGCATTGAATTGAGATTCTCCAATAATAACTGCAGACTTTAGTATTCAACTTTCAAAAACAGATAGAACAACTAGGCAGAAAGTTAGCAAGAAAAAAGAAAACCTGAATAACACAAGGAGTGCCCTGGCTGGTGTAGCTCAGTGGATTGAGCGTGGGCTGTAAACCAAAGCATCGCAGGTTTGATTCCCAGTCAGGGCACATGCCTGGGTTGCAGGCCAGGGCCCCAGCAACCACACATTGATGTTTCTCTCTCTCTCTCTTTCTCCCTCCCTTCCCTCTCTAGAGATAAATAAATAAAATCTTAAAAAAAAGTCTCTCTTCTTAAAAAAAAATAAAAATAAAATAACACAAGGAACCAATTAGACCTAATATACATATATAGGACACTCCGGCCAATAACAGCAGAATACACATTTGTCTCAAGTACAAATGGAACATCTTCCAGGATAGATCATATGCTAGATCATAAAGCAAGCTTTTAACACTTAAATATGAAGGTATATTCACCAACTACAGAGGTCTGGAATTCAAAATCAATAATAAAAGAATATTTGGAGAATTCATAAATATATGAAAATTAGGCAAATCAGTCCTAAATAACCAAAGATGAAACCACAAGAGAAATTTAAAAAAACACTTTGAGATGAATAAAAATGAAAACAAAACATACCAAAACTTAGGAGACACAGTGTGCTCAGAGGGCAACTTATACCTATAAATGATTACATTATACAAGAAAAAATATCTCAAATCAATAACCTAACCTTACAGTTTCTTAACCTATTACACCTTAAGAAACTAGATAAAGAATAGACCCACCAAAATACACAGATGAAAAGAAATAATTAAGATTAGAGTGAAAATGAAGAATATAAAGACTTAAAAAGGAATAGAGGAATGTCAATAAAAACAGAAGTCGGTTCTCTGAATGAAAAGATCACATTTGACAAACTTGCTAGAATAACCAAGAAAAAAATAACAGAAGTCAGGAACGCAAGAGCATACATCACTGCCAACCTTACAGAAATAAAAAGGATTTTCCATTATAAAAACTATGCCAACAAATTAGATGAATTAGATAAAACAGATTCCTAGAAAGACATAAATAACCAAAATCAACTCAGTAAATAGAAAATCAAATAAACCTTTAACAAGAGACTGAATAACTTCAACATGCCCCAAAATGTTTCACTGAAGAATTCTACCAACCATTTAAGAAGAATTAACACCAGACAGTTTCACTGGTGAATGTACCAATCATATGAAAATTAATATCAACTGTTCCCAAACTCTTCCAAAAAGTAGAAGAGGAGGGAACAGTTCCCAACTCTTGTGTAGCCAGTAGTCCTCTGATAAGAAGCAAAAGACATTGCAGGAAAACTACAGACCAACACCCCTTTTGAACACATACAAAAATCCTCAATAACATACTAGCAAACTGCAGTCCAATGCTCATCAACTGATGAAGGATAAACAAAATATGATCTACTCATACTAAGACTATATTCAGCCATAAAATGGAATAAACTAGTGATGCATGCTACAACATGGATGAAACTTGCAAACAGTATGCTAAGTTAATTAACTTAATCACAAACGACCATATATTGTACAAAAGTAGTTCAGTGGTTGTGGGTTGGGGGGCAGGACAAAGGAGGTGGGTTGTCTTAGGGATGGGAAGTGATGGTTAATGATGGGCATGCAGTGTGTTTGGGATTTAATGAAAATGTTCTAAAATCAGATTTTGGTGACAGTTGCAAAACTCTGTGGATATACTAAAATTAGGGATTGGTACAGTCTAAATGAATACATTCTATGGTATGTGAAGCAGATCCCAAAAAAACTATTTTAAAGAATCTAGTGATGGAGTATTTGTGGGAAGACCTCAGGCAAAAGATGTAATTCGGCCAGGATATGCATGAACTACATAGCTGGGTTGGGAAGGATAAGGAAAACTATTTTAGGGGTTCACTTCATTTGCGTGTTCCCCATCTTGGGCCAGGATTCTTGAAGGAGAGACCCTTAATACAGGACCAAGGACCACAGACTAATAGGATAAGAAAATACCCCAAGAGGCATTTTCTTTCTCTCTTGAGGAGTTCAGGATTCTT
This sequence comes from Tonatia bakeri, assembly GCA_004024845.1. Taxonomy (NCBI): domain Eukaryota; kingdom Metazoa; phylum Chordata; class Mammalia; order Chiroptera; family Phyllostomidae; genus Tonatia; species Tonatia bakeri. Next base: position 40,039 of record PVIA01010430.1, read on the forward strand.
GAGCTCTCTGGGAGGCTTACTGCCCTAATGGTCAAGGAAGGTCAGAGACTTCAGCCCTCTCCAGGATTGGCTCCTCTTTGAGGCCCTAAGTCTACTACCACCCACCTCCCAAAGCCCCAAGGGCCAGCAGTATTGATTGTGGCTACATGCTGGTTAAACAGATCTGCTTATAAACTTTGTCTAAAGGTAGCCACTGACCCTCCTGCCTTACATCCCCTACAAATACAGCCAAATGACTGCTGGCTGAGCCCCCTTTTGGAGGAGCTGGGAAAGGGCATTGGCCTTCTAATGCCCTACTAGGAGCACAGAGCAGCTCTGAGTTTCCTCAGAGGGTCACCTGAGCTTCAAGCTGACAGGAACCCCACAGATCATCTATCTTACCTGGATGAGGACTGCTGTGGAGCAGATGCCCAACAAAGATTGGTAAATGAATGGATAGAAGCTTGGATGGCAGCTTCCAATTAGCAATCTTGGAAGGATTCATGAAAAATGGAAGCTTCTCAAGAAGGAAGCTGTACAGGAGTTTCCATAGTAGAAGCAGTTCTATCATCCCCACCCAGTGACAGCCATGCCTCTCTCTGACTTTCTCTGGGACAGCGAGGGACACTGAGCACAGCAGCAGCAGCAGCTGGGTTCCTGCCTGGCCCACTGGCCTCTGCATGCTAGCCACCAGGCACCTCGACAAGCCTTCTGTCCATCGGGAAAGGGGCATGGAGACCATGCCCAGTGCCTCACTGTATGACAGCAGAGAATTACACCGAGTGGACCTGGACTCTCCCAGCTGGGGTAACACTGGGATCTCTAGGTGTCAGGTGATATGAACAGATGAAGGTGAGCATGACCATCTCCCATCTCTGCTGCACCCATTGCTCTCCTACCAATGTTCACTGAGCACCAATTCTCTGCTGAGCCTGGTGCCATATCACAACAGTGACAAGACAATTGTCAGCTAGGGTGCCAGTCCCAGACCAACCAGGTACTGGAGAATGAAATAAACTGGACCTGTGGGCCCAGGTATCAGAAGGTTCCAGGTACAGGCCACCTTTCTGAGGACTTGATCTCCTCAGGCCAAATTGAAGGTAGTGAGAGGCTGTGGTGTGGACAGGGACCAGAGAGGTCCAGGCTGTGGTTGGGGAGGGTGACAGGAGGATGGGAGAGGGATATACAAAACCAGCAGGGCTAAGAAGCTGGGCTTTTTCTAGAGGCACTATATTCTGAGAAAGAGTGTGATGAGGGACAGAATGTGACAGGAGCTGTGCATGGGATGCTAGCCTGGGCAGTGAACTAGAAGAGGCAGGATGAACTGTGGATGACCAGTCAGGAAGCCAGCACTGTTGATGGTGAGGGTCTGTACAGGTGTCACAGTAACTTTGGGGACAGGGATGGGGACACTGCCCTGGGCAAGAGCACAGGAGATGCCAGCCTTTGTTTGTGGGAAATGAAGCAGAATGCAGGGCTGAGAGCCAGGAAACCTGGCAGGAATGCAGGACTTCAGCCTGACTTCCGGACTGGTAAGCTGGAGATGGGCATTGCAGAGGGCACTGTGTTCTTAGAGGCAATCACAGTCATCAGGGACCTGGGAAGACTGAGCTCAGAATGTGAAACGAAAAGAATTCACAGCTGAATACAGTGTATTAAAGGGGGCAGGGTGTCAGAGAGGGGCAGGCCAAGAAGGAGTAGAAAATGAGGGGCTCAGAGAGCCAGGACTGGTCATCAGATGCAGCATGCTGACAGGAATAAGTGCAGGAGGAGGATAAGGGGAAAGCAGGGCCAGGAAGACTATTCCTGGGAAGCTAGTGATACGTGGAAGGAGAGACAGGAAGGCTTGTGAGAACACAGTGAAGAGACTGGCTTTTAAAAAAATGGTAATGACTCAGGCAGGTTTGTGGGCTAATGAGGAGCCAGTACAAGAAAGGGTGGGGTTGTTGGGGAGAGAGAACATGACAGGGAGCAAGATCCCAGAAGGCAGAAAAGGTTCCCAATGCTGAAACCAGGAGGTGTTATGGGTGAACTCGGGGATGAAGTGACAGCAGGAGGCCAGTGCTCCTCAAAGGCCTTAGGGGCCCATCAGTCTGCCTTTACACCCTCCCTGGCCTGGAACAGAAGCTGACTCTGTGCTACATTCTTATACTACCTCCTCTGTCTCAGCCTTGGGCCACAGTGCAAAGTTGAAGAAACTGAAATTTGCCACTGAACATACCCACCACAGAGCTCTACATAGCAGACACATCTGAAAATACTGTCTAGAAACAATGAAATCAGACAGTATCCTCAGAGTTCAGAACAAGTACACTTACCCTCTGCTTTTTTCTTAAAAAAAGGACTTTATTTACTTTGAGAGAGGAGGAGGGAGAGCAAAAGAGAGGGAGAGAAACATCAATCTGTGGTTTGCCTCTCGCACTCCCCCTGCTGGGGACCTGGCTCACAACCCAGGTATGTGCCCTGACTGGGAATGGAAACAGCAACCCTTTGGTTCAAAGTCCCATACTCAATCTAATGAGCTACACTAGCCAGGGCCATTTGTGCTCTGCTTTAAGGAAGGTGCAATGCTTCTCTACACATCAGCTCCTACTTGCTGACCTTTCAGCTTCTTCAGAAATACAGGGACCCAGGACTGCTCCATTTGTAGCTATCTGTGTTACATATGATGGTGTGATTAATATCACAGCATCTCACACCCCAAAACTGTAGCACTCCCTCCAGTGTCCAAGCTGCCCAGCTGCAGTTCTGCCACTCCTGGAGAGTGGCAGGTTTTGGACTGTAAAAGCACGATGACTATATCCACTATGGAGATTCTGGCATGTGATGTATTTTTGCTGTTCTCTTCATTAAATTTGTGATTTACTATTTGAGTTTTTCTACTTTAACAATTACATTTTTACACAGTGACAACATGGTCAAATACTGTTGTATAAGTTCTGATTCAGAAATATCCAAGAATAAAATAACAACAACTATTCTCTTGGGAAATTTAATCAATGACTAATGCACTCTCTTCTGATCTTTTCTTAAATAAAATATATACATACATTTCTAGTGTGTAAAGTCAGAAAGCTAAACATACAGTACACACACACCCCTTGGAAACAGTCGTACTATAACACTGCTATGACAACTGCATCAGTTAATGTCTAAGGCAGCATTTCTCAAAGTGTGCCCCAAGATGCAGTGCCATGAGCTGCTATATAAAAGCCAGTTCCCCTGGCACAGGTTTGGAGATTGTACCTACAATCCACCTGACTTGGGGATACACAATCACATCAATGTGTTAAAAGCTCTGAGAAGTCTTGCATTGAAAAACCTTCCCAACATTGATGACTCATGATTTCTAAGGTTATTTGACCTAGGAACCTCTTACCCTATTGATGGCAGAACTCATTTTGAACAACGGTCCAAACTGTACACTACCTAGCCAGATTGGCCATGAATTCGAATTTGTTAAATGAGGCAACATCTGCAGGGGTGTCCAATCTTTTGGCGTCTCTGTGCCACACTGGAAGAAGAGGAGTTGCCTTGGGCCACACATTAAATACATTGTGACACGTGATCACAAAAAAAATCTCATAAAGGCCCTGGCTGGTGTGGCTCTGTGGATTGAGCGCCGACTTGCAAACCCAAAGTTTGCCAGTTCCATTTGAGGTCAGGGCATATGCCTGGGCTGGGCTCCCCCCCAGTTGGGGGCATGTGAGAGGCAACTGTTTCTCTCTCACACAATGATGTTTCCCTCCCACTCTGTCTCCTTCCCTTTCCCTCTCTCTAAAAATAAGTATTTTTTTAAAAAAGTCTCATAGTGTTTTAAATATATTTACATTTTGTGTTTAAATATATTTATATTTTGTGTTGGGCTCCATTCATAGCCATTCCGGGTTGCATGCAGCCCTTGGGCCACAGGTTGGACACCCCTGGGACCTTTGGAGATTTTACATTAAAAAACTAAATGGCTGCCTTCCTTGAACCATGGATGATCTTTTCTGATTGGCAGTGGCTGGCTGCCTGCTTTGGAGGGCAAGTATACTCTGACAGCACAGTGCTCCCAGACCCCTCTTGTTCCCGGTCCCAGACTGGGACAGCCTTGCAGACTTACACAGGCTGCAGCACCTTGTGAGTCCTTCAGACTGGATCCCTGCTCCTGGGCTGCTGGGGTCGGCAGCGTCTGGAGGTCGGTGTGGGTGGGGACAAACTGGAAAACACTCCCACACCAGGTCTGTTCTTCACCGGGACAGGTGTAGCCCGGGACACAGCCCCAGCACATAAACCTAGTAGAAGTTGCCCCTGGCTCCTTTCTGAGGCTGCAAGTAGCTAGAGTATGTACCCTTCCTAACCAAAGCCTTGCAAATCCGCCCTTGCTTCTGGGACTCCGGCTTCACCACCCCCACCCCCAGCCTTGCTTACAGAGTCAGGAAAGACAAAAGCTGCTCCAGCCCTGCCAGCCCTCCCAGTGAAATCTTTCCTGCTCTACTTTGGGCCCTGACCTGCCCTCGGCCAGCATGGAATGAGACTTTGCCCTCTCAGACCTACTGCTTTCAATCCCCTCTAAACATGAAATTCCACATGCAATTTTTTTTTCTTTTTTAAAGTAATGTTAAAATAACTGTTGCTCTGGGACAATGAGAACCATGAGACTATTCACGTTTCCTATTTGGTTTTGGCTGTAAAGTGGCCCAGCCACAGACAGTGTCTTTCTCATGACAGGATTAACTTCTCTCTCTTTGCTCCATATGTCCAGTTTAAATGTAAGGTCTGTTTAGCTTTTTATATTTATTTATTTATTTTTAGAGAGGGAAGTGAGGGAGAGAGAGAGAGAAACATCAATGTGCGGTTGCTGGGGGACATGGCCTGCAACCTAGGCATGTGCCCTGACTGGGAATCGAACCTGCGATTCCTGGTTCGCAGCCCACGCTCAATCCACTGAGCTACACCAGCCAGGGTTATATTTATTTATTATACATGCTATAAGCTACCTCAAACCCCTTGTGAAACAAGCCTGTACATTTATGGTATCATTAGCACCTTGACAAGAGTCCCTCAAGCTGACTGACTGATACATTTACATTCCTTTTCTTTATCCGGTTCCAAAACATACTTTTGAAGGAACAGGGACCCACTCTGATAAAACTGAGCTGACCTCATAGTTTACCTGCAAGGCTTCCTAACTCACCAGGTCACGGCAGTCACTTGGGCAAGTCCTTAAATACACAGCTACAAGGTCCTTCCCCAGAGCCCATCCAGGATCTAGAAGTTTAACAAAGTGCTGGGGGTGGGGGTGGGGGTGGGAGTGGGGGTGGGGGCGGCGACAGGTGAGTGTCAGGGTCGGGTGAGTCTGGGAAGCACTACACTATAGGATAGCCCAACGATGTTTCCGAAAATCACAAGCATCATTTCAGTCAGTCAAAGGTTAAGTTGGAAGGTCCCCAACACCAGGAGGCTAGACCTCAGGCGGCCGCCAAAGTCCTCAGGGTTTTCTTTGCTTGGAGCCCTCTCCCAGCCGCTGCAGTCCGCAAGCAGCTACCACCGTGACTTTTGGAAAACTGGGCCCCTGGATCCAAGTTTGTAACAGAGGCGGCAAGGAGAATGAATGGGTCCCTCCGGGGCGGTTAAGCCGCAGAGACGGTGCCAGGCGCTGGCCGGGCTCCCTCTGCAAAGGGCTTGTGCGCGGTGCGGACCTGTCGGGACTCCTCCGCCTCAGCAGCGAACTTGGCTGGACCTGCAGCAGGAGCCCACAGTCCGCTCCCCTCTAGTCCTGGGCCAGACGCCAGACCTCAGGCCCCAGTCGGCACCGCAGAGCAAGAGGAGGCGCTGGACACACACTCCAAAGTTCGGGGACTCGGGGACTTGCTGCCACACCTGAGCCGTTTCCGGGGCTGAGGCAGGTGTTGGACGGACAAGGCCCGGAGGAACGGCTGCCAGCCCCCAGCCGCAGCTGGAAAAAGTCCGCGGCGCACGCACGGTAGCAGAGTGCAGAGGTCCCCAGCCTGCGGCGCACGTGCGCGCCGGAGAGTTACCTTTGGGCGCTGGCAGGTGTCCTCTCCAGTCCTTGCAGCAGCACAGCCCCATGGCAGCTGCGCAGCCAGCTGCCGGCACCCCCCGGGCTGCACGTCCGAAATCCGCCCGCGGAAGTACCAGCCGCAAGCAGGACTTCGCGCAGAACCGCCACCCTGGTCTCCCTCGCCCTAACGCTCCGTCAGGGCCCCGAGCAGCAGGCAACCCGGATCCGGGAAGACCCTGCTAATCAACAGGAGAACGTGCTAATCGCTCTGGCCGGGCCACCTGCCTGCTTTTATCTCCACTCGCCGGAGCTGCCCAGCCTGGCTCCTGGCGCTCACGGGAGCCCTCCCCACGACCCGTTACTCTCCTGGGGTCCGAGCTGCCCGCTCCCGAGCGAAGGCCAGGGGGCGCTGTGCGAGCAGGCGCCGCCTTGTTTTCCTCCTCCGCCCTGGGAGAGCCAGCGAGGGGGTGGGGGCAACACTGACCTGACCAATGCACTCAGACAGGAAAGAAAGGTGTCCTCGCAAGTCTTGGGTGCCTCCCCGCCCCCATTCTCTGACCCCAAGGGTGGTTTACTGGGCGTGTACCAAGGCCACCTTGCTCTTGTTTTCTCAGCTCACCATCACACTAAGGAAAAAGAGAGTGTATGCCCAGGCAACCCCCATCTTGGTTGTGTGACTTCGGGCAAGTCACTTCCCTTCTGAGGCTGTTTCTTCTCCTGGGAAGTGAGGGGAACAACACCGTTTCAGATGTCGTTTACCACAACTTAAAGGTTTGATGATATCAAGTTATTTAAACACTTTGTGCTTAGTTTTCCCAGCTACAAGAAGGAGAGGATCATAGAACTGCTTCATTGGGATCCTTCTGAGGAGTACCTGAGACTGAGGTGTATACAGCTGCCCCTTGAGATGCATGGGTCCACTTATAGCTGGATTTTTTTCCAATAAATACGTATAGTATTGTGAATGTATTTTCTCTTCCTCGTGATTTTATTAGTAACATTTTCTTTTCTCTAGCTTACTTTAATGTAAGAATACATTCAATACATACATATGTAATACGAGATAAATACAAAATATGTGTTGATCCACAGTTTAATGTTATTAGTAAGGCTTCCTATCAACAGTAGACTTAGTAATTAAGTTTTGGGTGAGTAAAAAGTTATAGATGGATTTTAGACTGGAACCGGTGGGTGCCCCTAACCCTCACATTGTTCAAGTTTTACATACACACACACACACACACACACACACACACACACATATAAAACTTAGAATACAATTGGCATATTGCTCAGTAAATGTAAACTATTATCTTGATCAGGTGTTTCTGAGGACTTGGACAAACAGGTACTTTTGCCACGACGATGTTTTTGGTGCAATCATGTTGGAAGGTGACACACGAGCTGCCTATTGAAACTAAAAATACCAATATCCTGGGACCAAGCAATTCCGTTTATCACTATGTACCTCACAGAAATGTTTGCCTACGTGCCCAGGAAAACATGTACAAGGCTATTCATAAGTAAAAGCATTATCAGATACACTGATGTTTTCAGAAAACTACTATCTCACTGGAGGGAGCTGGGACTGAATGTTTGAGATCTGTGGATTCACAGCATTTGTGAAAAGCATAGACCCACAAAATCTTCCTCTGGTCTTCACCTGTGCCGGACACTGCCCTAGGCACCAGGGCCTAGAAGATACATGGGAGGAAAGCAGGAGATCGAGAGTGGTTCCCTGTGGGTAGAGGGTGAGGGACAAGAATGGATTGAAGGTGAGTGTAAAGAGACTTTATGTTCTCATAGTGTCTAATTTCTCAAAAGGGAAGTATATTTAGATAGTATTGTGTTAATTAAACAATCAAGTGAGAGAAAGTAGAAGTGTGTAGTACAGGGGAGAGGTCTTAATACCAGGTTCTCTCTCACTCTTCTAGTTCCTAGGATCTCCTCCTGCCCCTTAAACAGGGCTGTGATCAACCTTTGATGCCTTTTTGGCTTAACTGGGATTTTCTCCCTTCTACCTCACCCCCGTCTCATTTTGGGTGGTTGTGGAGGGGAAGAAAGTGGGGAGGGAGGTGCAGAGGCCAGGCCAGAGGCAAAGGCTGCCTGGGGCATGGAGCAGAAGAGTTAAATGGCCTGTGGAGAGGAAGGGAGAAAAGAATGACTTTGAGCAAGGAAGAGGTTTTCCCAGGAGTTAAGTCATATTCAAAGGAGAGATTAACAATGGTGGGGCCGATTTCTGGCTCCCTGTCCTTTAACTCTCCAGAAAGACCAGGGTGAAGCTTCTTTATGGAGAGAGGAGGGCTGTCCTACACTGTATTTGGAAAGAAAGATGTTTTCAATTCATGACTTGTAAGCGGGGGGTGGGGGGGTACAAAGAGGGAATAACTGACTAAAAACAGAGAGACCTGACTTCTGGTTGCTGCCAAGTAATTTTAAACAGTTTTAGCACCAGGCAAGATGTCTTAGTCACAGTGGGCTTAATGAGGCCCCAAGAATTCCAAGCTAGAGCCTGCATTCAGGGAGAGCATGTGAGGGGAGCAAGCCCCTGGGTGATTGTCCAACGGCCAAGTCCTACATTTGGAAAGGAAGGTTTAAAAGAAAACATCACAGCGGCCACTGTTGGCTGTTGTTTATCTTCCTAAAAGGAAGTAGCAAAGCGGGATCATTTCAAATGAGCCTATTATAGAGGGTCAGCACCTTCACTGACTGTTCAAATATATTTTGGGATACTCCACTTTTCAAAGTGGCTTTAAATATCAACTCCCAGGGCAGTTTGGGAGTTAGAAAGCAAGGCAAGAGCTTCTTTATTATTGCTTTTGGTTTCACACAGTTTAATTCCTGATTATACACTGTGTTCTCATAGTTTTCTAGTTGTGAGTCTGTCTGTTCCTCAAGAAAGAAGGAAAATAACATTCACTATATGCTTCCCATTAGGCAGTTCATAAATGCTATTTATCTCAGTTAGCCACAGGACAAACCCATAAGGCAAATGGCATTAGATTTGACTTTTAGAGGAAGAAACTGAAGTTCAGGGAGGTGAAAAGACACCCAAGATGAATGAAGTGGTAAGTGGCAGAGCCAAGATAGATAGTGAATGGATGGATGGATGGATAGCATTTACCCAGTTAGGTGTAGTAATAAGCTGCAATTGGAAAAGCATCTACTGAGCATGGAATTTATCTGAAAAATCAAACTCTCTGAACATAGCCATACCCCCTGAATTGATCATAACTCAAAACCATCTTGAATTGAACCAAATGTCAGGATCAGTCAGTGCTGCAAGGCTCTGGCTGAGCTAAAGCCACCCAATTCCAGAAGAGTGACCAGCGAGGTGGGGGCCTATGAGACATCTTCCTGAGCTGGAAGGCCGATATCCTGTAGGCCACAGGGAAACACAGCCAGATCCAGTGGGGGTGGGTATTCTGTGAGTGGAATGGATTCCAGGAGAAGGGCAAATGCCAGCTTTGGAAGATGAAGACTGTGTGGCTACTATCCCCTGCTGCTTGATTCTATTTCTCTGGGAGATCCCAAATTTGGTGGTAAGGATATGGGGTTGTTTCTAGGGAGGCCACCATTGTTGCTGGGATCCTGGCCCTTCCACATATGCCCAGGGCATTTGAGGGGTTTACTTAGGAGATTTTGGACGTGGCCTTGATACCCCTCTGCAGGAGTCTGGTTGCTCCTCCTTAGACATACCTAAGGCACCTTCATAGCATCATCTCAAGGTGCAAGTTCAAACCTGGGAAGCTCAAGGGGAGGGTAGAAATGGGGACACAGCATCTTAGTCTCAGCTGTAGCTTTGGAGGATATGATGATCATTCATTTATCCTTTTCTTTTTCATTTTTTTCCGTTCTTTCTTTTATTTATTTGTACACCACACAATGACTGAACACAACTGAACACCTGAGAAAGCCCAGGGCCTGAGCTCTGAGGAGGCCTGGAGGGCATCCTGGGGTCTCCAGAGACAGTGACCCACTGACAGAGGAGAGATCTTGGAGGTGAGAGATGAGATGGAGATATGAGAGTCCAGCACCAAAAGACAACCCATGTGGCATGCACATGTGTGGATGACCTAGAAATGATCCTTCAATGGGCATTATTATGTTTAGGAGCTTGATTTAGGGATTGGGAAGAACACCAGACATTTAGAGTAGAGGACATAATGCTGCCTGTGATTCTGACTGGTCTGCCTGGCACAAGAGTGAAGTGGGAACTCGAAAGGGGCCACCAGAAGCAGAGAGAAAGCTAAGAAACAACAAGCATAAGCCAGGTGAGAGATGTCCCTAACCACAGTAGATCAGAGGAGATGGCACCCAGGTGGAGCTGTGTGCTAGCAGGTACTCACATTTCCCAGTTCTCATATCCCATATGGTTCTGTATCCTTGAATCTGGGCTGCCCTATGACTGGCTGTAACCAATAGAAGGTGATAGAAGTGGTGATGGCCATTCTGGGCCCACGTGCCAAGAAGGCTTGACAGCTTCTGCTGTTATCTTCCATGTAAAGCCATTGCCTTGTGAGCAGGGGAACTATTCTGACACTACATGCCCTGAGAAGCCCAACTTAGCAATATGGAGAGCCCATGTGGAAAACTGAGGTCCAGGCTAGCAAGTGCTTCTTCCGGTCACATGACTGAAACCACCCAGGGAATCAATCCTCCAGCTGACACATGTAGAGCTGTCCCTGACAAGCCCTTCCCATGTGACAGAACAGTGAGAAAATGAAATGTTTAAATCACAAAGCTTTGGGGTGATTTGTTATGCAGTAACACGACTGAAATGTGGGAAGTAATACACAATACTAATAGCTAACTCTGCCTGGTGCTGACGGTGTGCCAGGCTAAGAGATTGACATCCCATTAGAATTGAAAGCAACCCTATGTATTCAGTAACATTATTATTTCCACTTTAAAGAGGGATACTGAGGCACAGAGAGGTGAAGTAATTTGCACAAGGTGACATGGCTGAGCTCAGAGTGGAAACAGGCTACCTTGCTTCAAGCCTGTGCACCTCATGATTTTGTGGTAGCTATTTTGGAGGCAAAAGGGTTAGCACTTGGTGATGAATTCAATGCCCCATAGGTCTAAGGCATATCTGTAGGTGAGATTTGTGGTAAAAAGACGACCCCTGTGGTATGCTAGATGGCATCTGGCAGATAGCCTTTGTGAGGTTCATTGCTGTGTTAGCTTTTTGTACTAATGTCTGCTTCATGTCAGCCCTGGCATCTAGTGAAGGGAGGTTCTTGAAGATGGGAGTTCTAAAGGAAGTTTATAGACCCCTTATTATAAGCCTACCTCATGTTGGTACTAGTATCTCACAGGAACTAGTTCACAACAACCCTGTGCTGGTGATGTCATCATGCTTACTTTACAGTTAAGAATATGGATACTCACCCAGGCTATGAGAGCTCTCAAAGTTACATAGCGGGTAGGTAAAAGAGTCTGTACTTGAATCTGGGCAGTCTGGCCCACTATAGGCACTTTCTTTCTTTCTTTTTATTCTTTATTTTATTGATTATGCTATTACAGTTGGCCCATTTTCCCCCTTCACTCCCCCCCACCCGGCCCATCCCCTCCCACCCACATTCCCCCCTTTAGTTCATGTCCATGTGTCATAAGTTCTTTAGTGTCTACATGTCCCATACTATTCTTACCCTCCCCCTGTCTATTTTCTCCCTACTGTCTATGCTACTTATTCTCTATATCTTTTCCCCCCTCCCTCCTCCTCCTACTTCCCTGTTGCTAACCCTCCATTTGATGACTTTT
>PVIA01010431.1:0-51817 GCA_004024845.1 Tonatia bakeri
GGGCCTATTGCCTAGAAAGTGCTGGAGAGCGAGCTGCCACATGCCCTGCTTCCATGTGCGCGGTGTCACCGTGCCCGTCGCCACGTCACTCCTTCCCACTGCTGCACGTCAGCCCCTCACGGAGCACCGCTGGCAGCAAAGCAGCACCAGGAGCCAGGCGGGGTTCAGGGGTCAGGCCTGCTCTCTGTTCCACAGCTTCGGCACTGGAGCCCTGCACAAGAGAGACCTCAGCTGAGGTTCAAACGATTTAAGAGACACTTTGTTTAGAGTCGCAGAGGTAGAGGGAACTCAAGGAGCAAGTTACAGAGGCCAAGGAAGTGCCCTCAGGGGGCGGGCAGGGGTTGTCCCTGCCATTTCCCTTTCATCTCTGCCCCGTTCCTTGCCGTTTCCCTCTCTGCAGCCTTGGGTACAGTTGTTCTCTCTCTGGTTCCTCGGGTGTAAAGCTGGGTTGCTGCCTTGAGCTCTCGCGTCTGTCGGGGTGGTCCCCACCGCGGCCTCCTCTGCACACGGCTCCCCACACCCATGCGGTTGGGCTCATCCTGCTGTCTGATCTCCACTGCGGTCTTCCCGACCTGTTTGTTGTTGTGGTGTTTAATTTTCACGTTTCTGACATTTTTGGTTTTCCTTCCATTCCCACCAGCCTGCTGTCTGCTTGTCTGTCCACGGTTGAAAGTGGGGGATCAGGTCTCCACTGCGATCGTGGAGCTGTTTCTCCTTTCAGTCTTCAGCCTTCACTCTGGGTATTTGGGGTCTGTGCTCACGTGCGAGACTGTTTTTGTGGGGTAGGTTCCTGGAAGTGAAGTTTCTAGATTAAAATATATGCCCTTGCACCCTGGCTGCTGGGGCTCAAGGGGCTGGGTGTCGTCCCACAAAGTGAAAGGCCACTGGCTCCACTCCTGGTCAGGGCGCACGCCTGGGTTGCGGGGTCAGTGCCCAGTCAGGGGCGTGGAGAGGCAGCCGATTGTTTCCCTTGCACATGAGGCTGCCTGTGCTGGCCGCACCGCGCTGAGCTCCGAGTCCCCCTCCCAGATGGTGGGAGCCCTCACGCTGTCCCGGCAGGTGGCTGGCACTCAGTAAACATCTGAGTACACCGACGTCAGGCACAGCACTGCCTGGGACGACCGTTCTGTGTGCCCAGACCTGCCCGCTCTGGCCTGGGCCTGGGGCGCGTGGGGAGAGGGTCCCTCGGAAGGGGTTCAGGTTTGCCCAGTGTACCCTGTGGACCCTCGTTCACACACAGCCGTGTAGTTTTCTTTTTCACTGTGGTGGGAAGTGGTTGCATCTCTGTAGTCTTTCTGGAACGGCTGGGTCTCTGCACCGGTCTCCAAGATGCAGGGAGCGCACGCCAGTCCCAGGTTGCTTTCCTGGCTGATCGGCACAGGTGGGGCGGGGGCCACAGCTGGTGCTTTTTTATGGTGAGTTATACAAAATTAAAGCATGTTTTTAATTACAGCTACCGTGCAGCATTGCACTACTTTCAGGTGAGAGCGCAGTGACGACACGTTTGTGGGGCTGGCCAGAAAGTTCATTTGCTTTTTCCACAGGTTGGCTCCAGTGTCACCTAGCCATCTTTAGTGTCATTGGAAACAGTCTTGTTAGGTTGTGTGGTGACAGCTGTCATTTCAGTGTGCTTTTTTAAAAAGTAAGAGGTATTGAAAGCTTCTTAGTTTTTTTGATTTTTGTTTTTAACTTTTTAAAAAGATTTTGTTTACTTATTTTTCGAGAGAAGGGAAGGGAGAGAGAAAGAGAGGGAGAGAAACATCAATTTGTGGTGGCCTTTCATGCGCCCCCTCCTGGGGACCTGACCTGCAACCCAGGTATGCGTCCTGACTGGAATCAAACCCGTGACCCTTTGGTTCACGTACCCGAGCTCAGTCCACTGAGCTACACCAGCCAGGTCTCAGTGTGTTGGGAACCGCCCTGCCTGGTATCAGAAGCTGTAACCCCCGCCTAGGCTAAGGCTGAGGGAACGACCGTAAGCCAGCAAGGAGAGGAAAGCTTACCTCCCTGGCAGGAGTGCCGCTTCTGCTCCTCTTACTTCACCCTGCCTGGACCCCAATGCTTGGTTGGTTAGCCAATGACGGGTAAGATTCCCCAAGGGGGGAACGACCTAAGACAGGCACGATCACGTGGGAGGCCCCCAAGGAAAGGCTTTGGGGGCTATGGCAAAAGGGGGTGATGGACTCTCACCCCTCGGCTTTGACAAAGCCTGAGTGCTCATGGTGTGCGAGAAAATCTGCTTATCTCTTGGCTGCCTTAGTTCCCTTGCCCCACCTAAGCCTGAAACAATGACGGGGTGGTGCCGCCCTGTGCTGGAAAGGACGGGGTTCCCCGGGTGATCAGGCCTAAAGAATATGTAAAATCCCGTGAAACCTGCTTTGTTTAGAATGCTCTCGGTTGAATGAGAAGGGTCCAAGGAGGAAGAAAGTTTGTTCCTCAAAGTTTTATAGTTCTTTGACCCTGACTCAAAATAGGCTCTCAGAGTTCCTTGTTATTTGATGCTTATTTCCCGGCAATGAGCAATGAGCTTTACCTGACTTCCTGTGTAAAGAACCCAATAAAAGCCTTTGAGGAAAAGGCTCTTGGTCCTTCTCCTTCAAGGGATCGGTCACCTTTCCTCCCCAAGTAGATCATGTCTTGGTGGACTTATTCTCATCTGTGGTGGCGCAGAGACCCCCGATATCTTCAGTGTGCATTTTTAAAAACTCACCAGAGTGGGTGAGTTTTTGTGCAACCATTTTAATATTGAAGATGGAAGGAATTGCCCACCATTTTTGGCATGTTATGCTTTATTATTTCAAGAGAGGTAAAAACATCTCAAAGGTGAAAAAAAATTGTGCAGTGTATGGAGAAGGTGCTGTGACTGTTTGTGTCAGAAGTGGTTTTTGAAGTTTCATGTCCGATTTCTCACTGGACGATGCTCCACAGTCAGGAAGACCAGTCGAAGGTGATAGCGATCGAACTGAGACACTAATTGAGGACATCGCACGTTATGCCATGCAGGAGACAGGTGACGTGCTCACAACATCCACATCAATCACGTTGTTGGTGAAAATGTAAAACGTGTCTTTTATTTTGCAGGAAACAACTTCCATTAAGCGGGCTCTTAGACCACCCCACTAGAAACTGAGGAGGGGCTCATACCCGGTTCTCCTGCTTCTCTCCCCCTAGATTGACCTGATGCCTCACGACCTCATCACTCAGCTCCTGCGGGTGCTGGCTATTGAGACCAAGCAGGAGAAGGCGATGGTGCAGGCTGACCCCACGGAGCTCTCGCTGAGCGGCCTGGAGGCCTTCTCTTTTGACTACGTGGTGAAATGGCCCCTGTCGCTGATCATCAGCAGGTGAGCGGGCCCCTTGGGTGCCAGCGGCGGGGCAGTTTCCAGGCGGGGGCAGTGGGGGCGGGGACAAGGGCCAGACTTGCCCGCCCATTGGCTCTTTCTGCCGCCAAGCGTGCTCGGTGGGGTTGCCCATGGGGGTGCCCGCACCACCCAACCATGGTCCCAGCCAGAGCCTCGTCACAGCCCGGGTGTTGGGGAACCCGCGCCCCCCCCCCTCCGCAGGAAGGCCCTGACACGCTACCAGATGCTGTTCCGGCACATGTTCTACTGCAAGCACGTGGAGCGGCAGCTCTGCAGCGTCTGGATCAGCAACAAGGCCGCCAAGCAGCACGTGCTGCATTCTGCCAAGTGGTGCGTGCTGCATCCACATGGGACACAGTCCCTGGGCACACGCCCAGAGTGTGCACGGTTGTCGCCGCCCTTGAGCAGCGCCGGCTCTGTCCCCCTGCCACCTGCACGAACCTGCGGACTGACTGCTTCTCTGGGTGGGATCCCCTGAGGACCTCAGTTCCTCCCGGGGTAGGAACCTTGTGGCGGCACCCTGCCCATTAGAGCCTGGGCACTCCGCCTGCTGGTCTGTGGCCCCTGTGTGGTCTGCACCCGTGTCTGAGCTCCAGGCAGCATGTTCCGTGTGCTGCTGAGGGCAGGTGCACCTGTGTCCTCAGCCCGAGTGGGCCTGGGGTGGGTGGGGAGCAGGAGGCCTGGTGCAGGTGCCAGCTCCTGTGACCTCTGCCCCCAAGGTTTGCCAGCGCCTTCACCCTGCGGCAGCGGATGCTGAACTTCGTCCAGAACATCCAGTACTACATGATGTTTGAGGTCATGGAGCCGACCTGGCACGTCCTTGAGCGGAACCTGAAATCCGTGAGTCTGGACTGAACGGCTGGTGCACTTCCATGGCCCCAGAGCAGCCAGCAGCCCTGCCGCCGCAGCGTAGGGTCTGCAGAAGTGGGGGTGCTGGGTCAGGTCAGGGTGGCAGGTGCTGTCAGCGAGGCCGCACTCAGAGCCCTGTGAGGAGAAGCTGCACCTGTGCATGCACTGTCCTTCCTCGGGCCATGTGGGTGAAGAGGGGGAGCGTCTGTTCCACAGGCAGAGTCCCAGGGTCTAGCTGTTTGAATAGCAAGGGCGCCCGCCCTTTGCAGGAACTCTAGAGCCTCAAGTCGGGGGTGGCCTCCGCACACCCTGCAGGTTCTGGGTCCTCTGGGGCTTCTCAGCCAGAAGGCTCCTCACCCTGTACCAAGTTCCGGAAGGGGGAGTTGGCCAGTGGCTGTGCCTCCTTCTTCCTGTCTTCAGGGATCAGAACCTTAGGCTTCGGGGCATGTCAGTGTTACTTCCTTCCAGCGGTGTGAAGATTTCCCCCAAAAGACCACAGGCCCATTTGAAACATGGGAACAAAACGAGTGTGCAGCGCCTGTGCTGAGGTTGGGCACACGTGTGGGCAGTGTGGGTGTGCTCCCTGCAGGCCTCCAACATCGACGACGTGCTGGGCCACCACACGAGCTTCCTGGACACCTGCCTAAAGGACTGCATGCTCACCAACCCCGAGCTGCTCAAGGTCTTCTCCAAGCTCATGTCCGTGTGCGTCATGTTCACCAACTGCATGCAGGTGTGGCCCCTCCCTGCCCGTCCAGGGGCCTGCGGTCCTTCCCGAGCCTCACCTGGGTGTCCCAAACACGCTGCCCCTTTGTCAGAGCGTGGCTCTTCTGATGCGGTGTTGGGTGGTCACCTGTCACAAGTGGGGGAACAGAAAACGAGTGTTGGGAGTGGATGGGGTGACATGGAGGTCTGCCGGGCTCACAGGCACAGGGGCGTCTGAGCTGGTGGGGCCTGTGGGAGGGTGTGGAGGTGGGAGAACCCGGGACGCAGTGGCTGGCGACAGCGGACAGGAACACAGCAACTGGTTCTCATTTAGGAGCTGCGTGGAGTTGCAAACCGGAAAACAATCTTTTTCAGAGAAATTGGTCCCTAAGGCCTTGGCAGGCAGCCTGGGAGTGGTGGGGGTTCACCTGTAGCCTCCCGAGGGTGTGCCCACTGTCCCCGAGCCTGCCTGTGTCCCGGGTGCACAGGGGGTGTTCTGCCGGCAGCACATTGGTTGTAACAGAAGTGGTTTCCCCTGGCCCCCAAGAGGTTCGCGCAGAGCATGAGCCTGGACGATGAGCTGGGCCGCCGGGCCCTGGAGCACGTGCTGGGGCCGCCCACGGAGGCCGAGCGGGCGGGGGAGCGCACCCGCAAGGTGGGTGGCCATGCGGGTCAGTCCGGTGTGTCCTCCATTCTCCTGAGGGAGCTGTCAGTGTTGGGGTCCCAACCCTGGGAACTGAGCTGCTGCCAGCTTTCCATTTCTGTCTTCCTTTTGATTGAAAGGCAACCATCTATGTTTTTAAAAAATATGACATTGATTTATTAATTTTTATTTTTAGAGGGGGAGAAGGGAGAGGAAAAGAGGGAGAGAAATGTCAGTGTGTGGTTGCCTCTCATGTGCCCTATTCTGGGAACCTGGCCCACAACCCAGGCATGTGCCCTGACTGGGAATCGAATCCACAACCTTTCAGTTCATAGGCCAGCGCTCAATCCACTGAGCCGCACCAGCCAGGGAAAAAAATGACCTTAAAATTAGGTTCCAAGTATAAACCACAGAAATCGCCACTTCCCACCCCCTCAAAACCCCCTCACCCCCTGCATGGCTGTGCTCCAGGCCAGGCCCGCTTACCTTCAGAGTAAGGGCAGTTCAGGCCAAGCTGGGTGCCCCAAGTGGCCTGGGACTTAGCAGCCCCTGGGAGAGTCTGTCCTCTACTGCCCGTCAGGCCGCTAGCACCCATGTTCCCATGCCGTCCCCTCGGAGGGGTGGCCACGGCAAAACTCAGCTGGCGTTGAGGACCAGAGGGCCCAGAGCAAACCGGTTCCCTGTGCAGCTCCGCGCTAACCAACCCTCTCATCCCTTGAACACTTCCTGACACCCTTCTGCTGAGACTGCGTGAAAGGAGGTGAAGGCAAGCTGCACTCCTGTCTTCCAGCACCTGGCTGAGCATGCGGACGCGCCTCAGCTGGCCTCCAGCTTCGAGGCCACTGTCAGCAAGTTCGACAAGAACTTCTCTGCCCACCTCCTTGACCTGCTGGCCCGCCTGAGCCTCTACAGCACCAGTGATTGCGAGCACAGCATGGCCAGTGTCATCTCCAGGTGTGTGTGGGCCCTGGCTTCCTCGCTGGCCCCTGCCACCCTTGGGTCCCCAGGCAACGTGAAGGTGTCTGCCATTCTTCTGCTGCTGGTCCTGTGTTGCCCCTGATGTGACAGCGGGCACCTGTTCTCTGAGGCATGCGTTCCCCAGGGTGTGCCAGGCCGTGCCCGTGGGCCGAGGTCAGCCCTGCTCACTGCTGTGCACCCTGGGCCCCGGGCCCTGGACACTGGATGGGCCTCCCCATGGGCCCTGCCCTGCATGTCCAGTGGCAGCGTCACCCCCTACTCTCGATGAGCAGTGAGGAGGTGGCCAGGGGAAGGCTGCATGGAAGCTGAGGCTGGTGTGCGTGTGCACATGTGGATGTGAACGAGTGTGTGTGTGAGTGTGCCGGTGGCAGCCTTCACCTGTGGTGAGGAAATGGCGTCTTGTGCAGCCACCGCAGGGTGAGGCTGTACCTGGGCATCTGCCGGAGCCACCCCAGCCTGCCCTTGCCCCACAGGCTCGACTTCAACGGCTTCTACACAGAGCGTCTGGAGCGCCTGTCTGCGGAGCGGAGCCAGAAGGCAGCGCCCCAAGTGCCCATTCCACGGGGGCCCCCGGCCCCGGCGCCCAGAGTCGCCATCCCCGCACAGTGAGGCCCTGGGCGCCCTGCACCCACTGCAGCTGAAGGGGGGGAGGCGGTGGCCCGTGGCTGCTGCTGCGGGTGAGTTAGTGCTGGGTTCTGGTCAGAAGCCCTACTCCAGGTACGTGGGACGTCGCATTGCAGTGTGTAGTCTGGACGTCTCCTGTGCCCGGCTCACTGCCCCTCTGCAGTGCGCACCTGTGAGCCCGCCAAAGTGCAGCAGGGGCACTTCCAGGGGGTTGTGTTTTGACTTTGAATAAAGACAGTGTATTTCAGCAACATCGAGATAATTGCCAAGATGCCTTGTGGTGGCGAGAGGGGGGCTGGGTTCCCCAGAGTCGGCCAAACCCCTCCAGTCTTGGCTGGGGTGTTCTCCCAACACTAGGGGGCAGCAGCCCCTCATCTTGGGGTGAGTCAGGAGGCCTCTGGAGGCTGAGGCTGAGGCTGAGGCCTCTGTCCCAGTCCGTGTCCCCTCCACCTGCAGTAGGGGTGTGGCCGCTCTGCTCCACAGACCCACGCCCCTCCCAGCTCTGCAGTGGGTGGCACTGATGCTGCCGTGAGCACCTCCCGGTGCTCTGCTGGGTCTCGTGTCATTTTTGAAATCCAGTTCAAACCACCTGCCACAGGCAGCCTCTTTGGCAGATGGGGACCAGCACCCCGAGGAGGCCCAGGTGCCCAGACAAAGGGCCCCTTGGGGCATGCACATGCGTGACTCTGCTCGGGCTGCTGCCTTGAAGGGCTGGGCAAGCCCAAGCTGCTTCCTCTTTTGCAGGTTGTGCAGGTGTGACCTGCGAGCCCACTGGCTCCGTGCAGGGCTCTGTCCCTGCCCTGGGCTGCAGCTCCAGGCAGTGACTCATCCAGCAGCACCTGCCACTGCTGGGAGGGGACCAGTTATGTGCAGCCAGGGGGCTGGGCAGGGCTCCGGGCCCACGTGGGTCCTGGCTGCTGACGTGAAGCACCTGTGGGGAGCTGTGCACAGGGTGGTTGGTTCACTGAGGGGCCACGTCACATGGTGCTGCACAGGACACACTGTTCTTCAGTCTCCTGTCAGACAACTTGGCACATGGGACTGGGGAACAGAAGTGAAGTCGAGGGAGGACTTGGGGTTCACGTGGGGAGTGAGCTTGGGGGTCTAACCCGGGGACACCACCAGCCTACATGGAGCCCTGCCCACACTGCTGCTGTAGCCAGAGCCTGTCTCCTCTGCATGAGACACCCCAAAGTCTGCCGGCCCTCCTGCCTCTTGATGCCGTTCCCTTTGGGGAGAGTAATGGCCCATTGAACTTTGATCTCTGGTCTGTGGACACCACAACCTGTCACCTCAGCATCCAAGGAGCATGTGCGGAATGTGGAGCAAACCCACCAGGCTCAGCTGCAGGCCAGGGTCTCCGGGGGATAAACCCACCTGGACCAGCCTCAATGTCAGGCCAGCATTGGGTGACCCCACCTGGCAGGACACAGAGGGCAGGCTACCTCAGGTGCTGTGTGGGGACCCCCAGAGTCCAGCTGGGACAACCCCACTGGGCGGGGCCTCGTGCAGATTGGAGCCTGCAAAGGTGGTATGGGCTGGACCTCCAGGGCCCAGGAGAGCAGGGCCGTGGCTTGGCTGGGTTCACAGGTGCTGCAGGAGCCTTCTGCCTAGAAAGTCGGGGTGCCCCCCCCACTTCCGACACCCCTCCCTCCAGATAGCCGTTCACCAGTCACTTCCCCACCAAGGCCCACCCTTGCCAGAACAGCCCAGATTAGCCCGGTTGCCTCCCTCTGCCTGAACTCGGTCGACCTTTGTGAAGGCTTTTTCTGTGCTGGGCAGTGGATGCAGTGCTCGGGCCCCCAGGGGACCCGAGGAGCCACGGGGCAGGGAATACGTGAAGGAGAGGCAGGGCGCCCTCCCGGAGGTGTCGAGGCCCCGCCCCCAGTGGTCTGTAGTGGCTGAGGGCTGGTGCTGGGGCGGGGCGGGGCGGGGAAGTGCCTAAAAGCCCGGAGCTGACACCAGCCGCCTCCGAGAGCAGAGCCTCACTCATCGTCCCCTCAGTCCCTGGGTCCCTGGATTCTTGCCTGCGCCCTCGGACCCCAAACCTTGAACCCCTGGCTTCCCATCCTCATTCCCCAGCCACCAGATCGTTGTCCGTACCCCAGGACTCCAAACCCCCATTTCTACCCGAGCCCTAACCCTCCCTGTCCCCAGATCCCCCTCCTGGGACCCCAAGCCCCCAGAACCCCAGACTCCAAGTCCCAGACCCCCATCCATCCTCCCAGCCCCCCAGGTCCTGGCCCTCACCGGGTCCATGTGCCGCCTCGAGCTGTGGCTGCTTGGAGCACTGTGGCTGCAGGGTGAGTGTTGGGCGGGCCAGGTCAGGGGTGAGGGAGCTCCTGTCCCGGGAGGGCCGGCCACCTGGCCTCAGCGGAGCTGTGCTCCGGGCTGGCCCCAGGTGGTCACTCAGCAGAGCTGTACTTTGGGAGGTGGACAGACTGACCTTCGAGGAACTAGGGAGACCAGTGCCTGGGGCTGGGACCTGACAAGTCCTCCTTGGATCTTGGGGTGGGTGCCCGCTGCTCCTGGGGCCCCAGTTCTGCCGGGAGGGGGACTGAGGAGCCCTGGAGCTGAGCAGGGGCTGTCTAGGTCCTGCTCCGGCCTGGGGCAGACCAGGGGGACTGCTGGCCCTGCCCCCACCCTGGCTCCCAGAACCTCCTAGGCTGGGGTCCTGAGATGTCCCAGCCTCACGCTGGAGGCAGCCAAGAGAGCAGCCAAGAGGGGGTTGGCAGGGCTGGGGGGGCCCCCGGGGCCTCGAATTCCTGAGGTTGACAAGGTAATGGCCACAGAGACACTCCCATTTGTGAAGAGGAAGGACAGGGTCTTTGGGTGGCTGTGGCCTGCCCTACTGTCTGTTGGTGCCAGGGAGGTGAGCCGTTCCCCAGGTAACTGAGGCGGGGAGTGCAGGGTGGACAGGCCTCCCGCCCAGGGCCTCTGGGCTCCTGGAAGGGCTGGCTAGGGGCAGGGTCCCCTGACCTGGCCTGGGTGGGGGTCCTGCTGCCTTTGATGCCGGACCCCATGCTGTCTCGCCTGGGAAGGGGCACCCAGCACAGGAGGCAGCTACTCTGCACGCCGCAGGTTGACCCCTTTCTCCCGCAGTGGTCACCCCCAGCACCCCCCTACCCCACGTGGAGCAGTATGAGGTGGTGTGGCCCCAACGCCTGCCGGGGTCCCGAATCCGCCGAGCACCACCCTCCGGCATGGTGAGTCTTGGCTGGAAAGTGGCCTGGAAGTGGTGTGGGGGTTCCCTCCTGACCCCACAGGGCCTGACTGTTAAAGGGTTGCGAGGGGCCACCCTTGAGCCTGAGAGCCAGGTGGGCTTCTGGGCTTTGAAACAGACCTCTGAGGGGGCTCCCTCCCACCTGGGCTCTCTGGCTTGGCCCTGCCCCCAAGGCCTCACCTTCCCAGTCCTGCCTCTCCCTGCTGTGCCGCTTCTCCCAGGAGCCTGAGGCCCAGGCCACTCCCCAGTTTCACTGTCTGTGATAAGCCAAGTTCCTCCTTAGGCTGGAGGGGCGGGCCGGGCCGGGCCGCTCCCTGGGGGCCTGTGCACAATGTGCCTGCGACACACCTTTCCTGGGGCTTTTGGGGCTGGGCTGGGATTCCCCAGAACTGGCCCAGGTGACTCCTGGAGCTGGGGGGTGCGGAGTGTGTGAGAGACAGATTGCTTGCCTGAGGTGGGGGACAGCCGTGTCTTGACCTCGCTGTCTAGGAAGAGCCCTGAGCCCCTGGACCCTCACCCCACTCTGAAGGTGAGGTGCACAGTGTCCCTGGTGAGGGGCAGGGAAAGGCAGGACCTCTTAGGGAGAGGATGCCTGGGGCTGCAGGGGCTCCCCCCTCCCACCCCGTGCTACCTGTTGGGTTGCATCCCCCGTCCCCTCGCTTCCTGGGGGAAGGGGCGTCACTGTCGTCCTTGTGTGGACAGGTGGGGAAACTGAGGCCTGCTCAGGACCCCTGCATGCAGCTCAGCCCAGTATCCTTCACCATCCTGATGCTGAGTGACCTCCAGGGCCCCTCGAAAGGCTTCCAGGCTGGGAACCGGGCCCAGGCTGCAGTCCCATCAGCTGAGCTCCACCCCAGCCTTGAGGTGGGCACAGCCTGGGGCAGGGCCCTCACCCTGGACCCCCTCTATTTTCCTGGCTCAGGGCCTGCACCCAGAGAGCGTGAGTTATGTCCTTGGGACCCGGCGACACAACGTCACCCTGCACCTGCGGAAGAACAGGTGAACAGGGCTGGGCCTGCCCACAGCACCCTGCGTCCTGGGCCCCTGGCTCCCTGGAGGCCCCTCCGTGGGGGTGGCAGGCAGGGCCCAGGCCTCACAGTGGCTCTTTTCTAGGGACCTGGTAGCCTCGAGCTACACAGAGACCTACACAGCTGCCAATGGCTCCCAGGTGACCGAGCCACTGCAGGGGCAGGTACAGCCCAGGTGGCCCTCCCAGGGTGGCTGCAGGGGCTTGGGGGCAAGGCCAGCAGAGCCCTCACACCCGCCCCATCCTTCGCAGGACCACTGCTTCTACCAGGGCCATGTGGAGGGGCAGCCACACTCCGCTGCCAGCCTCAGCACCTGTGATGGCCTCAGGTGAGAGCTGCAGACCCAGGCACGGGATCAGGAAGTCAGTGCCCCAGCACCACCCCTGGCCATCCAGAGCAGTGAACTGAGCCCAGACAGAGAGGCCAGACTTAGGGACACATTTCTGTTCCTGGGTGTCCAGGCTTCTCTTATAAATTACAGGCTCCTGACGCTCAAGGCTCCCAAGGGCCCTCAACACTGCCTGCAGCATGTCCCAGAGCACAGCAAGGGCCTCCTGTCCTTCCAGGCTCTCTGTCCCTCCCTGGGCAGTGTGCAGGGGGCGGGGCACTGACTTGGGTCCTCCTGCTCCCCTCTGCCCACAGGGGCTTTTTCAGGGTGGGCTCAGACGTCCACCTGATTGAGCCGCTGCCGGGAGGCGGAGAGGAGGGGCAGCACGCACTCTACGAGCCCCAGCACCTGCGGCAGGAGGCCGGGACCTGCGGGGTCAGCAACACCAGCCTGGACAGCCTCCTGGGCCCGCGGGCCTCGGCAGCCTTCAGGCCCCGGGTAAAGTCCCTGCCCAGCTGCATCCTTTTCCACGTGGCCACACCTGCCCCAGGCCCCCTGTGCACCCAGCAAAATGAGCGTGCTGCCCACCATCCCCTGGCCCGTGGGCCCAGCTCTGCCCAGGAGCTGCAGAGAGGGCTGGTGCCTTGCAGACAGACCTCCCAACACTGAGCGAGCGGGGGTCCCGAGAGATGGTCAGTGTGGAGATTGGGCTGAAGTCAGCAGGGCTGTGGCTGGGGCCACTGACTGCTTCTCATTGCCACTTCACAGAACCAACCATGGTCCCAAGAAACCCGCTACGTGGAGCTGTATATGGTCACAGACAGCGCAGAGGTGCCCTGGGTGGGTGGGGGAGGGCGGGCAGCAAGGGTGCTGTCCCTGGGCTGCCGTCTGAGGGTCTGCTGTCCTCCAGTTCCAGCGGCTGGGGAGCACAGCAGCTGTGCGCAGGCGGGTGCTGGAGGTGGTGAACCACGTGGACAAGGTGGGGATTGGTTCTACCCTGAGGTGCCCCCAGGGGCTGCCAGGGGCTCCTCCCCCACAGGGGCTGCCAGGCTCCCAGCAACACAGACCCATCCAGCCCCAGAGTCACCCAGCCTGACAGAGACTCCAGTTGTTGAGGTGCAGGGGGGCGAGATGTGGGGTGGGGACAGGCAGCGAAGCCACCGGTGGTGAGGAGGCAGCTCAGCCAGTCCCGCTCACAGCAGACATGCCTCTGCCACCCAGGCCCTGCCTCTTCAGGTGGGTGCCTGGCCTCCATCTGGGGGCCCAACCCACATGCCCGTCTTCCCGCAGCTGTATCAGGAGCTTGGGTTCCGTGTGGTCCTGGTGGGCCTGGACATGTGGACCAGCCAGGACAAGATCGAGGTCAGCTCCAACGCCGGCACCACGCTGGATAACTTCCTGGCCTGGCGGGCACAGCACCTGGTGGGGCGGCATGCCCACGACAATGCTCAGCTCATCACGTGAGTGGCATTGTTCGACTGGTGGCTGGAAGGACCACCGCAGGAAGGGTGGCAGAGTCGTGGGGCCTCAGGAGGGTGGCCGGCCATCCCTGGGGTGTCCGCCTGCAGACACTGCTCTTGTTTCCAGTGGGATTGACTTCAACGGCAACACTGTGGGGCTGGCCAAGGTGTCCACCATGTGCTCCCGGCACTCAGGGGCTGTGAACCAGGTACGGAGGGCACGGCCCGGCTCGGAAGCCCTGCTCAGAGCTTGAGGTGGGACGAGTGCTGGGGAGACCCCAGGACTCAGGCCCGCCTGCTGGTCCCCAGGCTGTGCCCATGCCCAGCCACTTCGGGAGGGTGCTTTGTTTTAAGAACCCTTGATGGGAAGGGACGCCAGCCTTGCTCGCGGGGCCGGGCCAGCAGCAGGGTGCCTGGGCCAAGTGGGAGGCACCCGTCAGCACAGTTTCCCAGCAGGACCACAGCACAAACCCCATCGGCGTGGCGTGCACCATGGCCCACGAGATGGGCCACAACCTGGGTATGAACCATGACGAGAACGTCCCGGGCTGCTATTGCCCCGCGACCCCCAGTGGCGGCAAGTGCGTCATGGCGGCCAGCGTCAGGTGAGGCCTGGCCCCGCCCTGCCAGAGGGCGGAAGGTGCCCGCAGAGTGGGTGTCCTTGGGTGCGGCTGGCCTGCCTGCCGCCCACCCTCCCCCTGAGAGACACCCCTCCCGCCAGCTCCCCATACCCCAGGATGTTCAGCCACTGCAGCCGGGCCGACCTGCAGACGTTCGTGGAAAACCCCCCGAAAACCTGCCTGGCCAACCAGCCCGACCTCGACCGCCTGGTGGGCGGGCCCGTGTGCGGGAATGGGTTTGTGGAGCGCGGGGAGCAGTGTGACTGTGGCCAGCCCCAGGTAAGGCCTGGCGCCGTCCCCCGCCTTCCCCTCCCCCCCCACCCTCCGCCTGCACCAGCTCCGGGTCTCTGTCCCACAGGTTAGGACATCTGGTCCTGACCCGCTGGGCACCCGGAGTGCCCACAGCCGCCATCGGAACAGGCTCCAGCCTTCTGACACCCACAGGGACGAGGGGAAGGGGTGGAGGGGAGGGGACCATGGGAAGGCCCCGCCCACCCGAGGGCGGGGCGTGAGGGGAGGTGAGCCTGGGCTGCCCAGTGCTCAGCCCCTCAGCAGCGCCCCCGCCCCGCAGGCCTGTCGGAACCACTGCTGCAACGCCACCACCTGCCGGCTGACCCAGGGGGCCGAGTGCGCCCATGGCGCCTGCTGCCACAAGTGCAAGGTTAGCCTCCACTCCCATCCTCAGCCCAGTTGTGCCCTGAGGTCAGTGGGTGGGCAGGAGCCCCAAGGACGTCAGGGACCGAGCAACAGGCATGGGTCTATTTGGGGCCTGCCGTTCCCTGCGTGAGCTTTGCTCTGCTGGGCCAGGTGAAGCCGGCTGGCCAGCTCTGCCGCCCCCAGAAGGACGACTGTGACCTGGAGGAGCACTGTGATGGCCGCCAGCCGTCCTGCCCGGAGGACGCCTTCCAGGAGAATGGCACACTCTGTGAGGGGGGCTACTGTTTCGGCGGGGTCTGCCCTACTCGGACTCAGCAGTGCCGGGACTTGTGGGGGCCAGGTGAGGCGGGCAGCCGGTGAGCCTGCTGTGGGCCTGAGGGTGGCTGCAGGTTCTGAGCTGGAGGACTGACCTGCTGCCCCCACAGGCAGCCGGGCTGCGGTGGAGCGATGTTACGCCTATAACCTCTTGCCAGGCTGCAGGAGCCGTGGCCCCCTTGGTTCTGCAGGGTGAGCATCCAGCCAAGCCCGACTCCTGTGGCTCCTGGGACATCCCCATTGGTGGGGTTGCCCAAGAAGATCCCCTGTGCAGAGGCCCACCCTGCCTCCAGGACCCCCAAGCCTGCCCATGCTGCCCTTGTGGGAGGGAGTGTGGGCCACTGTGTCTGGGGGTGTGGGCCCCACGGCCTATCCAGGGGTCCTGGGCCTCAGGTCCTGGCAGCTCCCTGGCCCCCCGAGTGTATCAGTGTGCACAGAGCAGGAGGCCCAGCAGTGCTGGCACCATGGCAAGTCCCTCCATCCACAGGGCCACGTGCGGCATCCTGTTCTGTGAAGGTGGGCAGGTGCCTCCTGGGCGGAGCTCCTGCACCATCTCCCTCAACTCCTGCCAGGCTCTGAGCCTGGAGGGCAGCTCTGAGTACGAGCGAGTGCTCGATGGCACCAAGTGTGGCGACCAGAGGGTGAGTGACCGGACACGGGACTGCACGCGTCCTCTGAGGTCCCAGACGTGGCCCGCACGTGAGCTCACGTCACCCAAAGCAGGGCGCTGGCGGCTGGAGGGACGTGCGGATGGGCTGTTCTGTCCTCAGGAGAGACTCAGGGCATGCAGAGGCACCGGGGAAGCTCAGTTAATGTGGTTTGAAGACCTTGCAGTCTGCAAGTCCCCCAGGGGACAGGGGACACCAGTCTCTGTGGCCCTGGTGGCAGCAGTGGGCAGCAGACAAGGCCACCGTAGCTATGGTGGCCACGGCTGCCCCTCCCCAAAGCTCACTTGCAGGTTTTGGGGCTGCTTTGGCTGCTGGGGCAGTGGGGGGCAGGGGTGGGGGTCCTGCCTGATGAGGCCCCTCCACCCTTCAGGTTTGCTGGAGAGGGCTGTGCCAGGACCTCCACGTCTACAGATCCAGAAACTGCTCTGCCCAATGCAGCGGCCACGGGGTGCGTGGGCCTTGGGGTGAAGGAGACGCGAGGGCCGTGCTCAGGGAGAGCCCCAGGGGACAGGGCAGGGGCCTGGAGTGGGCAGAGGTCTGTGGGCCACCATGGGGCCTGTGGACACGTGGGCAGGACTGCTCTATTCTGAGATGCGTGAGAGCACTCTGCTCCTAGTGACATGTCTGTGATGCAGGGAGCAGACGGGAGGTCACTGAGAGCTTGAAAAGAGGGGCTGGGGCAGCCCCCAAGCCACCTGGCGAGGGCTGTCCACCCTTCCTCTGCCTGGAAAGCCCTCTGATGTTTGGTCCCTGGGTGAGGGGCTGCTGCTGTCAGCCTGTGTGACAGCCCTGGGCCCCTGGACGCAGGGGCCTGCCCCTGTCACACAGGCTGGGCCTGGGGCCTCTGTGGGACCCGAGGGCCCCCTCCTGATGCCTGGCTGTCCCCAGGTGTGCAACCACAAGGGGAAGTGCCACTGCAAGCCGGGCTGGGCCCCACCCCACTGCGTGGAGCTGCTGGCAGAAGCACGCACAGGTAGGGCCTCACTGCCCGGGGCCTCCAGGCCCTCACGGCCTGATGGGGTGGGTCTGACAGGGCCACCCCGGTGTGAGAAGCAAGCCGAGTGCCCCCAGACCACTGGGAATTGTTAACATAAAGATTTGGACTTGCAGTCCCAGGTGTTCCGAGCCCACGGTTCTAGGGTCAGGCCCAGGAGCCTATGACCCTTTCTCTCACAGGAGAAAGGTCCTCAGGTAGATGCTCACTGTGGGGGAGGGGGGGCGAAGGAGGGGCCTGGCTGCCCTCCCCACCCCCTGCCCTGTTGACGCCTGGCCTCATGTGTCCACAGCGCCCGAGAGCCTCCTGGTGCCAGTGCTGGTGCCCGTGCTGCTCCTGGTAGCTCTGGGCCTCGCCCTGGCAGCTGTGGTTGTCCACCGCAAGGCTGGGAGCCGCATCCGACGGAGGTGAGGCCCCTGGGTTACAAAACACCCGTCTGCCACGAGCACAGCCTGTCCTTGTCCTGTGGGGCAATGGCTCCGCTGCTGCTGGAGGAGGAAGAGAGCTCGAGGCGGGGCCTTAAGGGCCTCTTGCTGGGGTGGGGCAGGGGACACATGTGAGGACAGGTTGGGGATGTGGTTAGCACTAGGGGACGTCAGGTCTCTTGGGATGACCACACCACCCATTTGCCGGCTACCCACTTGTAAGAACCTGGACTCCATGCTGGTCACAGCATGAGACACATGAGGCTGTTCTTTCTGAGTTGCTGTGGTGGTGTACCAAGTGTGGGGTGGCAGGCACTGCAGCTTGGGGTACCCTGGCCAGGCCAAGGGACCCCATGCTTAGGGGGCCCTGAATCCCTGGGTCAGACCCTGAAGCTAAGATGCACTGACTTGTCTAACCTTCTCGGCAGGAATGTGGCACCCAAGACCACCATGGGGCTCTCCAACCCCCTCTTCTACCAGGGGGCCGGCAGGCCAACGAAGGGCACAGCTGCGGCTGCCCCCATAGGCCCCCCAGAGCTGGTCCCCACCACGCACACCATCCCCGGCCAGCCCTCCAGGCCCACAGCTTCTGCAGTGACCTCTAGGCGGCCACCCCCTGTTGTAAGCATCAGCTGGCTCCCCAGGCCTTGGACCCCTGAGCTGGGGCGCTCCCCCAGGGCCTCAGAGCCACTGCCACACGCACCCTGTTTGGAGGCAGGACGGCGGCTTTGGGGCGGGCGGTCTCTGGACCCACATGCACTGGTGACAGAATTGGAAGTTGAACTTGAATCTGAGGCTCGAGGCCTCTGCAGGGACCGAGAACAGTTTTGAAGCCCAGGCAACCACCTGAGAGCATCCACATGGTCAAGGGAAGGGACTGTGGGGGTCTTGGTCCGGATGGGCAGAGCTTTGTCCTTCCTCTGGGAGGGGCAGAATGCCGGATCCAGAGCTGGGGGCGGTGGGGGAGCCCCAGGAGGCACTGCCCCTTGAGACCCAGGCTCCCTGCCCCATTTCCTGCAGCCTCCGGCCACCATGTCCAGCCCACCCTTCCCAGTCCCTGTGTATACCCAGCAAGCCCCAGCACAGGTGAGCAGTGGCGAGGCCTGCAGCCAGGCACTCTAGGTGGTGAAAATTGGGTCCCGGGAGGCAGAAGGTCCAGGGGCTGGGTTTGGTGGGCTGGGGACCCCAGGGTGCAGCCACCGCAGTTTCAGAAGGTTGATCAGCGAGGACAGGGGTCCAGGGCCTGGGCTCCTGACTGTTCCTCCTCCTTCCAGCTCCCACCTGCTCTTCCCTCCAAGCCCCTCCCAGAGCTGAAGCCCAGACAGGTGAGAGGACCTGGCCACTTGGCCACGCAGGAGACCCCCTTGGCAACGCCTGTGCTCTTCCCCTCTGGCCAGACCCCCAGCTGCCCTGTAACCCGAACCCCACAGGACTGGGCGGGGCTCTGCCCTGCCGGCCTGACCACCTGTAGGGTCACCCAGAGCCCCTTCTGCAGGTCATAGGGTCCGGTCCTGGTGGGCTCCTCATTGCTGGGCCTGCTCCCTGCCCACCTCGGCCCTGGACCAAGGCCGCCTCCAGCAAGCAGCTGCCTCCGCGGCTTCTGGCACATGGGAGAGAAGGGAGGGCTGGGTTCCCTCAACCAGCTGCCCCTCCTGGAGCAGGCTCCGCCCCCAGGCACCCCATGGGGCTCCCGGAGTCCACCTGCCTGTCACTGGCAATGATGACCCCTGCAGGTCTCTCCCTGCGGCCTCAGGTCTTGGAGATCCTTTGAGATGCGACTCCTACTACTTTTTAAACAATCCAAGTTGATTTCCCTGCGGCTCCCTTGGCTGTGGTCCTCACTTAATGGGCATTCTCTGTTGCTTTTCTTAACTTTTATTTAGCACTAACTTTTGACTTACGGAAAGTTGCAAAAAAAATAGTCTAAGGAGGGGTTTTGACAGGCTGGATGGGGACTGAGTGGGCAGAGAGCTCTGTGGCCCAGAAAGTGGGGATGGCCAGGCAGAGGCTGTGAGCAGCCCAGCTCCTCAGTAGGGTTCTTGTGGGTCATTGAAAACTACAAATGCCAGGTGCCACCCAGGCATCCTGGGCGCCAGGGTGCGCCGCCAGGCTGAGTGTGGCTGCACCAGGCCTGGGCAGCCTTCTGCCCCCACCCAGAGTTTCAGTCGTTAATTCTTGGTTTGCAACTTCCAAGACCCATGTTCTGGCAGTTTAAACACTTTTCACTGGTGCAGGGGAGGTGTGGGGGCCTTGGGGAGAGGGTGGCCGTCCCTGGCTGGTCTGGGTTTCATTCTGCGGGTGGTCGTGGGTGGAAGGAGGGTGTGGAGTAGGACTTTTCTGGAGAGAGCTCAGCGGGGCAGCCTGCAGTCTGGGGCACATCAGAGCGCTTAGCAGGACAGAGCTCTGCTCCAGCTGGGGCAGGTGGCACCCGCTGTCACTGTGTCTGCTTCCTCCCAGGCAGTCAGGCCGACCTGCACACCCCCCATGCCACCAGTCAAGCCCCGGGCTCAAGCGGCCAACCCTGGACCCACTGAGGTGAGCCCCTCCCCTAGGGCAGTGCCTGCCTGCAGGGCTGGGGTGGGAGGCAGGCTGTGTCCCTTCAGCAGGCTGCGCCATGGCTGACAGGGGAAATGTCAGCTGCAGGTTTGTTCCACCCTGGGCTTTCCTCTGCCAGATGGCTTTTCAGGGATTGCTGCTTCTCCCGGCTGTTATTTGTCTTCACCTACTGGTCCAAGTACCGAGTGGGTCCTTGACAGTATTAGCTGGGGGCCTGTGGAGTCACCGTTACCATTGCGTGCATAGGGCCAGTGTATTGTTGGGTGAACTAAGAGTCTAAGTTTTAAGAAGTGTAAAAGGAAGCAACGTTCAGTTGTTGTTTTTGTTTGTTTGTTTGTAGCAGGTGGTTTTTATTGTTTCATTTTTCCTCCTTCAAGGGAGTTGTTGGCCCAAAGGTCGCTCTGCAACCCCCGGTCCAGAGGCGGTGAGGCTGAGCTCAGAGCCTTGGGGGCGTCTTTGCACCTGTCTGCATCTTGTTCCTGTTCAGTGAGCCCTGTGCCCTCCCCCACCGTGCCCATCCCGCTTGGTTCACTGTGAGAAATCACAGAAGAGCCACTTCCGCGGGGCCAAGGTCGCGCTCTAGCACCCCAGGGTCACAGCCCAGGGCCTCTGGGTCAGGACTCTGCTGCTGTTCCTGACCTTTCGCCCGTGCTGGTCATGCTTCTCTAGCCAGCGGGGCAGGGTCAGCCACGGTGGCCTGTGCGCACGTCTCCCAACGGCCATGGCCTTCCCCAGTGTGCGGAGGAGCCTCCTGCACCCACTCCCCGCTGCTCTGGGCCCCTCCAGGTGGAAGGTCCGCGCGTGTGCACACATCTGTTAGCCCACGCTTGTCGCAGGAAGACCCCGCCGCCGCGCCCAGGCTGCAAGCCCCTCCCTCTTTGGAGCCTGTTTCCCTGATATTTAAGAAGGAAAAACTGGTTTTTACTATTAAATTATTGATCAACTTCTAAATGACCGGGTGGATTTTTATTGGATGGAAGCCCAACAAGGTGGAATTCAATTTGTAAGATTTAGGTGTCCAATGCTTGTTAAAATAAAACGTGCCCTGTACAAAGGTGGCAACGTTCTATTTTCCTTGCTCGCCGATTTTATCATCAGCCCCCTAAACTGAGCAGTCCAGGTGCCTTGTCTCGGGAACACTCGGGGAGACCCCACTCCCAGGCGGAACTCAATCAGCACCCGCAAAACACCTGCCCTTCCGGTGCCGGCTCCTGGCACGGGCCCCAACAATCAGCCACAAGCAATGCTAGGTGCCCCGAGGCCTAGCGCCCGGGCCTCGGTGCCACGGTTGCCCAGCTCGCTCCGCGGTCTCTACGCCTGGCTGGACGGGCTCCCGCTCAGCCGTCCCAGGCGCCACCTGGCCCAGGACTTCAGTGACGTCGGTGAGAGCTGGCGCAGCCCCGAGGCAAAGAGGGGTATGGCCGGGCAGATGCTATGGCCAGTGTCTCACGAAGGTTCCCAGCTTTCCAGGCTCCAGGCACAGTGCTGAAAACCCCAGAGAAGGGCGTGAGGGAGGGATACCCAGGACATGAGAAAGGGGGGGAAGCAATGCGGGGGCGCTGACGCCTGGGAGGAGGAGGAGGTGACAGCGGAGTGGGGCCTCGCTGTGCATTTAGCACGGTCACTCGGCAACTCCCCTCCCCCGGCATTGTCTGGGACCGATGGTGCAGACTCTGGGTTCCCTCCAGCACCTCTGACCCC
Source organism: Tonatia bakeri (assembly GCA_004024845.1). Taxonomy (NCBI): domain Eukaryota; kingdom Metazoa; phylum Chordata; class Mammalia; order Chiroptera; family Phyllostomidae; genus Tonatia; species Tonatia bakeri. Next base: position 21,137 of record PVIA01010431.1, read on the forward strand.
AACCCGGCTCCCACAACCCGGCCCCTGGGCACCCACACCCTGGTCCCAGCGATCGCTCCCCCAGGACTCCATTCTCTGTCCTGATCCATTTCGGGGCCATGGAGACTGATGATGGAAAGAAATAAGGGGATCCTGACTGGGTGGACTGGGCTCCAGGTCCCTGGGCAGGGACCTGTAACCCCAAGCACTACCCTCAGTGCTGCTGACAGAGATCATGAAACATATCCGCCCCCTGCTGGTGGACCTGCCCAGCCGTGTGCCCACCTGCACCACGACCAGAAGCTCAGCAGCTGGAGCATTCTCAAGGGGCAGGCTCTCAGCCTCTTTCCTTGGGGGCCCCAGTCCTCGCTCCAGGAGGGCCCTCCCTCTGAAGCTGGTCTGGTGGCCGCCTCCCCGCACCCTTTCTGGTCTCCAGGACAGGCTCTCAGGTGGCGTCCTTGCAATGGGTCCTTGCTATGGGTTTCCCTGACGCCTCGTCAGTGTCCATCCGTATTTCTGTCCATCAGAATCTCACCATCAACCTGGGGTTCCTGGGGGTTCCCCACCAAGAGGGCAGCACCGGTCAGCTTGAGGCCCACTCGCTAGGGTTTCAGTCCTGCCTCCTGACCGTGTGTCCAGCTCGCCCAGACCACACCTCTCACTCACTCAACAATAACCCTGGCCTGGCCCTCCTTCCTGGGGCTGAGAGCCCGGAGGGAAGACAGCTAAAGGAGATGCGTCAGGTGTGAAGGGTGCTGTGGAGGACAAGGCCAGGCACCTGGCAAGACAGTGAAGTGGGGCGACCTGCGGCTGGGCAGGGGGCTGCAGTGGGGAGCAGGGTGCAGCGTCTGAGTCCCTCTGGTGAACTGAGGGGTCAGAACTAGGTCCCTGGTGTCCCTGTAGACCGTCCTGAGGCCCCTGCTCCTAGCCTGGGGCCAAGGACACCACAGGGTTGAGGGCTGTGAAGGGAAGTGGAGGTGGGGGAAGGAGGTGACTGCAGGCAGATGTAGCCGGGTGAGAAGTCAGATTCTGGGTGCTGGAGGTGAACCAGCAGGACTTCCTCAGAGTGAAGTGACTCAGGCAGGAAGGTGACTTCTACCGCACAGTGTCCCTGAGACACGCATCAGGGAGATGATGACCCAGGGTGGGAACACCAAGCTGACTGCACAGGGCACCCAGGATTCTTCGACCCTGGTGGCAGGGCCACCAGGCCTCCACAGGTGCAGGGCAAGAAGGGGCCCTTACGCAAGGGTCCCCTCTGAGGACAGCCAGGCCTCACTGCTCTGAGGGGTGCACCCCACCCCCGCTTCCTTCAGAGGAAAGTCACAAACTGTGTTCCTGTGTCTCAGAAGCAGACAGCCAAGAGGTGGTGGCCAGTGTGCCCGGGCCCATTGAGCCCATTCGGTGTGTGCTGAGGGAAAAGGTAGTGTCTGGCACTGTCCTCGAGGACCCTCCCAGTGCAGCTGCACGTGTCATCGTCTAGGTACTGCCCTCGAAGCTGCTGGCTGTCACATTGGGCCATGGTCTTGTGACCTGCCAACGAGAGGGTGAAACTAGGAATTAAGTGGTAAAACCAGGGAACTTTGAATGACTGCCCTCCGGGCCCCCCGCCCCTCTGCGCCCTCCTCTCCTCTGTGACTAGGAAAAGCAGGGAGGCCAGATGGCCACGCAGTCAGGGGTCAGCCCTGCTGGGTTGAGTCTGAGGTCCGACTCTGAATTCTCTGCAGGACGCAGGCGTCTCCAGTGCTGACACTGGGGGGCTGTGGGGCAGGGGGCTTGCGCCCAACCCCCATGCTGCTGGCATCCAAACCCCTGGCCCTGGAAATGGCCTATAAGGTGTGTGAGTGCAGGCAGGTGTGATCAGGTGACACAGGGCCCATGGGGCTGGTGGGCTTCCGGGGGAGCAGCTCCAAGGGGCTCCAGAGGGCAGCCCCAATGCCATCAGTTCCTGGGCCATGGCTCCCCCAGCGAGAGCCCACAGTTTCTGTCCAGGGGCACACACAGGGTGGCTGTTGCTCGATGGACACGTGTCCAAACAGAAGCTTCTAAAGGCAGCACCTCAGGGTGGCATTAGGTCGTGCCGTGCCCGCGTGGCCCTGTCCATGTGGCCCTGCCCCCACCCCAGGAGCTGTGGCTGGTCAGGCTCCCTTCTGAGGCAGAGCCCAGAGCCGGTTTTGCTGTCTCACAAGCCTGCTGCACCCCCCAGTGCCCTCCAAGGTGAAGACCCCTTGGAGTCAGAGGGCTGCAGAGAAGACAGGACACGTTGTGTGCCAAGAGTGGGCCCTGTCTCTCGAACCCTCTGACACTGTGCCCCAGCCACCCTTTCCCACCAGCTGCCAGGCTGCCAGCCATGCATTTGCCTTTCAGTCAAGCCCCAGCTGTGGGCCCTGGAGTGCAGGCGCTGCTGGAGGGGAGCAGCAGGCGTTGGCATTCTGCAGGAGATGGTCAAGGTACAGTGTCTGGGGTGCCCCTCCATGTCCACACCCCCACCCCGGGAAGGAGAGGGGCCGGTTGTAGGCGGTACAGTGAGGCACCGCCTTCCCTTCTCCACAGCTTGGACCCAGTGTGGGGGACATGGTGTTGGGTGGGACACGCAGTGTCTCTGACCAGGGAGAGCCCGTATTCAGTGTGATTATTTAGAAAACAATTCGACTATGGACTATTCTAAACACACCCAGAAGCACAGAGAAGAAGATGGTGCTCCTCCCCACAGGACTCAGCCTGGCCTCCCCAGTTCCCAGAGCCCAGGGTGAATGTTCCAGGGGCTGCAGACAGTCACGGGTGTCATCATCCAGATGTGCTGGATGGACAGCAGGCCCAGGGCCAGGGGGCCACATCGGGGGGTAGAAGACAGTCCCAAGGTGCATGCCTAGTTCTAGGGTGCCAGCCTGGTCCCCAGGGCACACAAGCGGTCCTCTTCTGTGCACCTGGTTCTGAGGGCGTGGGCAGGGATGGGGGTGACCCGGTGGTTACCATGTGAGCGCTGTGTCTCCATGAGCTCTTTTCTTGAGAAAGCAGGGAAGTGATGTCACCGTGTGGTTTGCCTTTGCTGAGGGGCAGCGGGGAGGAAGTGCCGCGGAGACACGCAGCCCCTGCCCAGCCAGGCCCCAGGCTCTGGTCCCTGTGCCAACAAAGTGGGTTAATCGTAACTTGATTTTGTGAAACCCAGAAGGGACAGCAGCTCTACCTGTCATTCAGAGATTGTCACTGGTGTGGCTGTTTCAGGCAGGATGACAGACACCCAGGGGCTGTGGGGGCAGCAGCTGAGGGCCTGTGGGGTGGGGTGGGCAGGGCTGGCAGGTGGCTTCTGAGTCGCCCTGGAGGAAGCCCGCACAGTGGGCAGCCCTTCGAGACTCTTGCTGGAGGGCGGACCCGGGGAGGGGTGTGGCCAGGATGGGTGGGGGTGACAGCCAGTTACCCCTCCAGAGTTCACAGTGGGTGATTGTGCATGGAGACACCAACTCCCGGCATTGGCCAGCAGCAGTGTCCTCAGCCGGAGCGTGGGCCGGCAGCTGTTGACCTCATTTTGGACACGGTGTTGGGGGCAGAGAAGCCTTTCCAGCCCCCTGGGCTCTTCCTCTTGCCTGCGGGCCTGTGGCGGGCATGGCCCGTGCTTCCAGGAAGGGGGGCTTGTGTGTGGCCATCCCTGGGGTGGGGCAGCTGTTCTCGTTCTTCATGAAAACGTTTCATTTTTTTTTCTGAGAAAACTAGATTTATTTTATTATTTTAAATTTCATTTATTGATTTTAGAGAGAGGAGGGCAGCGGGGGGAGAGAGAAAGAAACACGGACTTGCTGTTCCACTCACCTCGTGCACGATCACTTGTTGCAGAGCTCAAACCAGCCACCTGGGCGTATTGGGATGACGCTCCCCCTGACCCAGCAACCCGACCGGCCGTCTCTGCTCTAGATTGACTTCAGTGGGTTACAGCGGTCAATAAAATTCTATAGGTTTCTTTTTTCAAAAAGATTTTATTTATTTATTCTTAGAGAGAGGAAGAGAGGGAGAAAGAAAGGGAGAGAAGCATCAACGTGTGGTTGCCTCTTGCACGCCCCCACCTGGGGAACGGGCCGCAACTCTGGCGTGTGCTCTGAGTGGGGAATCGACCCGGGACTCTTTGGTTTGCAGGCCGGCACTCAGTCTGCTGAGCCACACCAGCCAGGGCGAAATTCTATAGGTTTCGAGTGTCTGGCTCTACCGCACACCACCTGCACATCAACGCTTCCTTGACTGTCAGCTCCTAGAAGTGACCCTGGAGCCTGCTGTCCCACTGTGATGGCCACAGAGTCAGCGCAAACCCACTGGCCTGCTCTGCCCGGGGCTGATCCCCAGGCCCACTTCCCACAGGGCCCTGCCTGTGGCAGCTGAGTGCACCTCCCTCTGGGGTGGTCTGATCTACGGCCATGAGGCCGTGCAGGTCAGGCTGGCTGGACTGTCAGCCCTGGGACTGGAAACTGCCCACTTGGGGTGTTGGCCCTGCAGAGGCGCGTGTTTTCCTAAAGGTCTGCGCACAAAGGTGGTCAGGCTGGAGCCCCCAGTGGAGCTGAAGGACGGCAGGTCGGGAAGATGACCAGGCGTGAGGATGAGCCCTGGTGAGCGAGAGGCCAGGGAGGAGGGCTCCCGAGTCAACCGGATGCTGGATGTGAACCCACTGGATGTCCCCAGGCTGGGGTTCTTCCGCATGCAGTTGCACACCATCTGGTGAGCTGAGGGACACCTTGTGCACAGGGCGGGGACATCAGTGGGCAGAAACGGACAGCTTGGAGGCCAGGGACTCAGTGCTGGGCGTCGGTTCCTGGCTGGTGCTGCCTGAGGATCCCCAACCCACATGGAGGTGAAGACGTGGGCCTGGCTGCTGTGAGCCTTAAGGGTTCTTGTCCCCACCTCCTGCTGGCAGTGCCATGTCCGCCTACTTGAAGTCCGACAGGAGAGACTGCTTGTGGGGGGCTGTGTCCCCTGGGTGGTACCCTCTGCCTGAGGGGCTGGGAGGACGGGGATGAGGCGTCTTGGGCTGTACTGGCCACCCTCACTGCGTGGTCTCTGGTGCCTTGCTCCAGTCCCTTGAGATGGGCAGCTCACCCTGTTTTGCTTTGAGGTTTTGGGGGTCAGGGTGGAGCTGGGCCTGCAGAGTGGGCTTCTTCCAGTCTACGTGGGGTCCCTGGTCCCTGGGGAGGAGCTTGCCTTGGGCCCTGCCCTGAGGGTGGGCAGAGCACAGCTGGGCAAGCAGCCCCTGGTCTTGGGATGGGGGCTGTGGAGGGGCTCCAGTAGGGGGGCATGGGTGTGGCCAGGATGCTCCAGATACCAAGGTTGACCCAGGGATAGGCAGGGACTTCTCCATCCTGGCACCAGGCTTCCCTGCCACTCCTACACACAGTAGGGGGCTGGAGGCCACCCCAGCCTTGGTTCTGCTCCCGGCTTTCACTGTCTCATCCCCAGACCCCATGCTTCCAGGCTGAGAGTCGCCCTGCCCCCACCTGGCTCTGGGAAGCACGTCAGGATGAGCACCGCAGGCCTCCGTCAGGGTTTCAGCCTGAGTCACACAGCCCACGTGCCCCCTGAGTCAGACAGGGTGTCACAGCCCGAGCAGCCCCCGCCCCCATAGCACGGGTCAGCGCTGCCTGGCACCCAGGACTGGGCCCCAGGCCCTTGCTAGGAGGACTGGATAAGAGGACAGGAGGCGGGTGATCTGTCCGCCCAGCCTTGAGCCTCAAGGGTCTGGAAGCTCTCAGCGCACTGGGTGGGTGGATGTCTGAGTGCCCTCCGGTGGTGGCCTCGGTCGGGGGTCTGGAGCCCGCTGGTTGACCCCTCCCAGGCAGGTAGCACCCGCTGGTCCATGTCAGGAGCGGGAAGACCCACCCCGTGAGGAGGGAGGGGGACACCACAGCTCACACTCCGTGGGGGCTGGGGGTGGGGCAGGAAATAGCCGGGGAGGGCCGGGCCCAGAGCCTGAGTCAGGGCTGGCTCTACTGCCTGCCTGGGAGGGGTCCGGGAGCCAGGCCGTGCTGGGGGCAGCTTGTACCCTCACTGCAGTCTGCCCAGTACCTCCAGGGCCCAGAAACACGGACACACGTGCACATACATGTGGAAGCAAGAGTGTCCACATGGAGCCCAGGGCTGAGCGGAGGCTGTCGTGTGTGTGCCTGAGTGCCCTTCGGGGTGGTCTCTGGGGTTGGGTTGGGGCAGGGCAGGGAGGGCCCGGGCTGCAGGGAGGAGGTGGGGAGGGCGCCGAGCAGGGCCGCCCAAGGACTCACACTCCCCTCCTCCACCCAACACCTGCCTGCCGGTTCCCCCGAGGGCTCCACTTCGGGGTGGGGACAGAGGATGGAGTTTGGGGAATCAGCCTGGGGTGATGGTGTGGCCCTGTCAGGGACCTGGGAGCAGGTGCTGAGCCCGAGGGTAATTATTGATAAAAGCTAATTAGTAATAAAAAGGAGGAACAAAGGGAATTGGTCCCTGGGTTTAATAAACTAGGAAGCAGAAGTGTGTTTGATTCACCAGGGAGTTAGAGCTTCACACCCAGGGTGGCTTCTTTCCCGCTCGGGGGCTGGGTTGTGGGGGGCGGGGGCAGGCAGAGGGGGAGGTGCTGGGCCGCAGCGCCTGTCAGTCTAACTAGCGAGTAAACCTATCAAAAGCCCGCGACAGTTTGGGAGTTGATTGTTTTTGAAAAGGCATCAGATTGGTCCCAAACCCGAGCTAACGTAGTCCCCGGGGAACAAAGAAGCGCCTTCCCCCGCCCCGCCCCCGCACTCGGCGTCCTCCCTCGCTGTCTCACCCACCCGGTGATGCGCTTGCCCCTGCGCGCCCCGCCCTGCCCCGCCGAGAGGGCCGCGACTCCAGGGTTCTGCGGCGGACGGACTGAGAAGCGGAGGAGGGAAAGTGCGCTGCCTGTCCAGACTGCGGGTGGGGGAGGCCTTTCCTTAGAGGGGAGGAGGGTCTTTCTGCGCGGGTGAAGTATTTCACAACTGGGCAACTTTTGAAGGGGACATTAGCATGCACCCGGGTGTGGCCGCGAACAGCGATCAGAAACGCACCTCCTGCCCCGCGCCGCCAGAGTCGAGCGTGCAGGCCAGCACTCCCGCACCCTACGCCCCCGCCCCGCCTCCGAGCTGACCCAGCGTCTGGGCCAGGCCTGGGCTTCCGGAACCCACTTCCTCATTCGAGAAAAGGGGAAGAAAAGTGCTCACCCGGGGGCTGCGAAGTGCCTGGCTGGGGTGGGCCGGGCGGCAAATCCACTGTCCGCGGAGCCCCGGCAGGCTGGCCCAAGGGCGCCCCCACGTGGCCGGTGTGTCAACCGCGCCTTCTACAAAAATGGGACCCGCAGGCCTGAGGCGGGCCCGCCGCCGAGAGCGCCCGCACGGGGCCCGCCCAGAAGAGCACCGGCCCTGGCACAGCGCCGGGGGCCACCCCGCCGGGTACCCCCTTGTGCAGACAGTCGGAGGAAGGACGCCGGGAAATAGGCGGACGGAAAAACAAATGGTTAACGGTGCCCTCGGGTGGCAAGATGGTTATTTCTTCCCTGTGTTGTTTGTGATTTCCACAATAGCAACGCGTTGTTCTGCTGGGAAGGTGGGCACGGCGTCCCTCCCAGTCTGCGCGGGTGGAACCCTGCGGCTGCCCCACGGACCTCCCCACCGACCTTGGGCCGTTTCAGCAGCATGCTCCTGCCTCTCCCACGCCGGGAGCACACCTCGGGGGCGGGGAGCGAGGGAGGGAGAGAGAAAGAAACTCCTCACTCAGACCAGGAGGCCAAGGCTGGACCCACCGTCTGGGGGCCTCTTCACGCCCCAGGGAAAACAGAACTGCTGGTCCCGGAACCCTGACCCAGGCCTCACCCAGGCCTCACCCCTAGGGACCCCGGCCCAGACCACCCACCCACCCCACCATGTTCTCAGGGGTCTTTGTCTCCCCGCCCTCCAACAGTGTCGCTGGATAACGCCATCCCTCAAGCCAGCGACGTGGCTGCCCAGACAGGGGGCAGGGGCCGCAGGTCAGAGTGGGGCCTGCCAGGCGGGGGTGAGGCTGACAGGAGGCTGTGGGGTGGTCAGGGGCTGTGGCACCCACATGACCTCCATTGGCAGTCACCTGGGCACACTGGCCCCACTCCCGAGCCCCAGCCCCGTGGCCTCAGTGCCCGCCTGCCCCCTGCCCCTGCGTGCAGCCCATGCCAGGCACACGGCCAGTGGGTGCTGAGCCCTCTCTGGGCTCCCTGAGGAAAGACCAGCCTCTGGGGGAGGGTCTGATCCTGCCTGCACCCACCTCTCCGCCCCGTCCCCAACCACAGCAGGCCGGGACAGGCCTGCTGTCTGCTCCCAGCCCCCTCTCCTGACCCAACAAGTGTTGGCCCCCCAAAGGACCCCATTTGCTGTGGGGGAAGGAGGGAGGGAGCTTAGTTCTCAGGGCCCTGAGTGCCCTCCGCCAGCCTGCCCCCCCACGGAGCCCAGGCAAGTGCACCTGCCGCATCCCAGGGCCCCTCACACACAGGTATGCTCCTCCTCGTCCCTGATGCTCAAGGGCCCGCTCAGATCGTCCATACTGGACACGGGGTAACCCAGTGCCGTCCTCAGCCCTGGCCACTGGGATGGGAGACCCAGCCCAGGCCCTTCCCCAGACCCTGGGTCCACTGAGCCTTCCAGCTGCCACCCTACTTGGGGGTTGGCGAGCCCGTGTGGCCGCCCAGCTGGGGCCAAGCCAGGCAGCATCTCCGGCCACAGTATGGCGGGGTGGCGTGTCCTCGCAGGGGCCTTGGGCCAGGAGGGTGTTGCTTCTGACTCTGGCTGGCCCTTATTCCTGGGAATCAAGGTCACCCTTTCTGACAGAGTTCTGGCTTCCCCTTCAGCAAAGCAGGGGAGTCAGGACAGGGACCCCAGGCCAGGCGAGTGCTGTCGGAAACAAGGGTCAGCCAGTCTCAGGCTGAGGGCCCCCATCATTCCTAATCCCGGACTAACTCTCCAGGGCCCTGCCCGGAACTTGGTAGGCCTGCGGCAGCAGTGGAGACTGGTAGGCCAAGGGAGACACCCTCTGTGGGTCAGCCAGATGAGGGCCTGAGGGGGCTGTGAGCCTGGCTGTGCCAGCAGCAGCCACTACTGGGTGAGGCCTGAAGGTGACACGTCCCTCCCCAAATCTAGGGGCCCAGCCCTTCTTAAGGGGGAAAGAGACCCCTGGCACCTAAGCCTGGTGCTGAGACCCCAGGGGGAGTGAGTAGGAGGGGGCAGGCTGAACAGGAGTGTGAACGTGTGAGTATTCAAGTATGTGCATGCCTGTGTGACAAACCAGTGGCCCAGGCCCTGGGCCAGGAGCTCAGAGAGGCGCCCCATGGCCAGGGCTGGGCTGCCCAGTCCACAGTCCAGACAAAGTGGCTGCAGTCCTCCTGTGGCACGGTGGGGGGAGGGGTCTGGAAAGGCCAAGAGGGCCCTGGGAAGGGCCGCCCACACGGTGGCCTTGGAGGGCAGAGGAAAGTTCCCAGGGCCAGTTCGTGTTCCTGATACAGTGGAGAGAGAAATATCAAGAAGCTGGATTATCTCCCCCAGGGAGTCACACTGGCCAGCCTTGAAGCCCTGACACAGAGGCGGGGCCTGCTGGGGCTCAGGGCTAACTCTAGTCTCCCCTCCCCCAGTCCACCCTGTATTCAGCACAGATCTCGGGGACCTGGCACCCACAGGCGTTCCCATGGGTACCCCGGGCTACGGGAGCCTCTCATCCCGTCTTGCTGCCTGTGCTGCTCCCGAGACAGCCCTGGCTCAGGCCCCTGCCCCCTGTTCTGGGAGCCCTGAGTCCGGACGGCCCCAGGAGCTGCAGGGGTCTACAGCTGCTGCCTCCTCACCCTCCCAGCCCTCAGGCTCCCTTCCACACGGAAGCCTGAGGCCCAGACCTGGTTTCCTGTCCCTTCACCTCTACGCACCCACGTCCTCTCCAGACTTAGCAAATAAAAACTTAGGATACCCAGTTAAGTTCCCCTTTCAGAGAAATAGCATTTGTTGTGACTCTGCTGTCCTCGTCACTGAGCTGTGCTCCGTGGTGAGACCAGCCAGCCGGCCAGGCTGACAGCCACTCCTCTGAGAGTGGGCCTTGGGGAGCAGTCCGGTCTGAGGACACTCCTGGCGGCCCAGCTGGGGCCAGTGCTTCTCCTCTTGGGGAGACTCCTGGGAGTGGGTCTGCCTGTCACGGGGCAGACACATGCGTATGTACCCTCATGGCTCCAAAGGGGTGGGCCGTTGCCAGAGCCTGCTTTGACAGGTGGGGAAACAAGCCAGGCGAAGAGGTCCCCACAGCCCTGCCCTGGTCCAGACCTCAGTGGCTGCTCTGTAGGGGGACCCATGACCCTGGCTGGCTGGTCCCTCGGCATGGAGAGCACCCAGGCGCAGGGCAGGGCGATGGAGTATGGGGCAGCCTGGGAGACAGTGCACAGGCCACAGGCCAGTGGGGACCCTTTGGGCAAGGGGCCTGAAGCAACCCCCAAGGGTTAATGGCAGGCTACCGCCCCTTGTGAGTGCGCTGGCCTGAAACAGCACACAGCTGTGGGAACCCCCAGCCCGGGAACGGAGCAAGGAGGGAGTGTGGAGCCTGAAGGCCACCCTTATCGACCGTCCACCACAGCTGTGCCAAACACATCCCTGGGGCTCACAAGGGCGCTCTGTCTCCCAGGCTTGGGGGATCCAGGCTGGGCGTGCCTGGCGTTGCAGGGGCCACTTGGAGTGTCCGGTGCCCATGGTCGGGCTGGACTCAGCAGGGAGCCCTGCCCCAGGTGACCGGGACCGGGACACAGAGGCCATCCAAGCTTCCTGGGGGTGAGGTCTGTCTGGAGACCCGAGGGATGGGCAAGACCCCATGTGAACTGGAGCTCTGTCCCTCACCAGCCTGCTGGAGTCCAGCAGGGCCACGCTTGCCCCTTGATGCCCCTGGGGTGTCCAGCCTGGTCCGACGGATAAAGCGGGCTGTGCGCCGAGCTGGTTTCACTGACTGCACTGAGCTTGGGGGTGGGTGGGCATGCAGGGGAGCCGTGTGGCAGGGAATGGCCCCAGCGTCCACCTGCAGCGGCCTCCTGGTCCCAGCTCTGTTCCTGGGTCCACCCTCTGCATCCCAAATCTACAGAGCAGGCATGTGAGGGGCAAGGGGGCCTCAGACCGTGAAGGGGAGGGCTCCCTGGGGGCCATAGCCAAGTGGCTGACTGGGATTGGAGCCCCTCACTCAGTGGCCCCAGCCACCTCCCGCCTCTGACCAGCTCCACATGCAGCCTGAGGGAGGCCCCAGATGCAGAATGTATGGTGTCACTATGGCCTGGCCTTCGGGAGCAATGGCAGTGGGTCCAGTGCCCTCCCCCAGCTGGTGGGGACCGGCCACCCCATGCCCAGACAAGCCCTCTGACTCAACTTCGAAGCGCAAGAGGGTGGCAGGGGACAGGGAGGGGATGAGCAAGGGAGTGACACCCCAGAGGGCAGGCTGGGGCCAGGGCCGGTGCTAGTCTTCACGCCCCTCTGGTGTGAACGGCGCTTCGTTGCCAGCTGCACGGATTCCACCCGGGAGAGAATTTTAAGGAAAGACAGTGAAGGCCGGGCCGGGTGCTCCAAGAGGCTAGGCCTTCAGTGCCTGGTCGGGCGGGAGCAGGGGGCCGTCACTGACGTCTCTCTCCTCCTCGTTTCTGAGATCTGTAAGTATATCCTCAGGCGAGTGTTACAAAAAAAGGGGAAGGCCTCAGGACAGCCAGGGTTTTCTGGCCCCCTCTCTGTCTATCTGCACGTCTCCCTGTAGAACCCCTACCCCTTGGGGGCTTCACAATCAGCCTGAGAGCCAGGCGGTGGTTGCCCCTCCAGGGCCTCAGGGAGGGTGAGGAGTGTCTGTGAAGGTGGGTGTGCGAGTGTGCGAGCTCTCTGAGCCCCCCTCCACCGAGGGCCCCGCCCCGTCACCATCACACACAGCTCAGTGGCCTGCAGTCCCAGCAGCGTCTGGGGGAGGCCAATCCTCCCCGAGGACGTGCCCCGCACACAAGCACGCTGGTGCACACAGGCTGGTCACCCTTAACCCAGTGCCTGCAGCTTCTCAGTTGCAGTTGTCAGCCCAGCCGGGGTCCAGGCCATCATGGGGTCCCAGTCAGCAGAGCCTGGGTGTGTCTCTGGGATGTGGATGCTAACACCCCACTCCCCTAGTCTGCCCCCCACCCCAGGGGCCCACAGCTCCACTGAGGGGCCGCTGGGCAGACACATGGACACCTAGGCCCCCATACAGCAGGAGCTGAGCTGCCCACCTGGAGCCGGGGGCACCTGCCTGGCAGAGGGGTGGGTGTCTGTAGGGTCTCTCCCTGGGGGCAGCCTTGGGTCTTGAATCAGTTGCCCCTGAGGTGCCGTCTCCCCAGCCTGTCCCTTCATTCTTGACTCCAAGACTGCAGAGCTGCTGCCCCTTTCCAGACACCCCCAGGGACGTGTGGTGCCCCCCACCCCCCAAACAGATAATCTGGGCAAACTGGGGGAGGAGTGGTCCAGAGACTCAGCGCCTGGGCCAGAGGGCGGGGTGCCGCTATCCCCGAGCGGGGAGGGGAGAGACTCCCCTGTGCATTTTCCGGCTCTGACGCACGAGATAAGTGCTGGAGGAGGGCAGCAGGGCTGGCTCCGTCCCAGGTCCCGCTCTCCTGCCCGTAGTGCACAGCCCAGGGATGGGCTGAGCAGGGCTTTGCTCCCCGGCCTCGCAGGTGCGGGGGTGGCTAGGTCCTTGGCTGGCGCGGCCTGCAACCACGTGTGATGGCCACCGCCGTGTGCCCAGCTGCCAAGGTCGTCCCTGCTCATAAATGGGGCTTGCGCCGGCTGCTGCAAAGCTCCGCGGTCCACAGACAGCTCCCCGAGCCCCGACACGCGACCCCAGGCTCTGATCGTTTTGCCAGGTGCCCAGGACCTGGACCTCGGCTGCACCAGGTAAGGCACAGCTCACGCCCACTGGACTCGCAGAATTCCTGTGGCTCCTCCAGCTGGCCCCGTAGGACCCCGCAGAACCCCACCTGTGCCAGCAGCTGCCTGATCCTCTCGTGGTTCCTTTTTCCTATGCATATACTTCTTTGAAGATCTGGCTCAAAGAGGTGTAAAGCATGGGAAAATGGGGTGACGAGGTCCTCCTGTGCCGCTACTGCAGCCTGACGTGCCACCGCCCGCCCCCCCCCCCCCCCCGGGGCACAGCCTCCGAGTTGATGGGTCCGCAGTGCCAGGACGGGAAATCAGGCGAGGGCCCTGGCTGGTGTGGCTCCGCAGACTGAACGCTGGCCTTCGAAGCAATGGGTCAGCGGTTGATTCCCAGTTCGGACACACACCTGGGTTGTGGGCAGGCCCCCAGTGGGGGGTGTTCAAGACGCAACCATACATTGACACGTCTCTCCCTACCTTCCCGTCTAAAAACAAAATCTTTAAAGAGAAAAATCAGGAAATACCTGACCTTTGGACCTGGGGGGTCTCCAGGTCTGGGCCTCCTGCGGAGGCAAGGGTGTTGCGTGGCTGTCACCGGGTTGTGGGACACTTCTCTCTCGTTGTACTTCCGTAGTAACCTGAGCACGTTCTGCCGGCAAGTGTCCATAGAGCCAGCTCCACGGGAGGTCAGTGTGGTGCCGGCCGGTCAGTGTCACAATGAGGCTGCGCTGGCTCTTCTTGTGGGTGCCGGTTGGTCCCAATGGGGAGAAAGTCCTCGTGAAGGAATCTCTCTCTCACACACACACTCACACACACACTCACACACACACACAGGGTCATGACATGACTCCCACGCATGTGACTGGGGTGGGGAGGGTCCCCACGGCCTTTTGGTAACTGGGGTCACCTGAGGTGGGACACTCCTAGAGCACACTGGGCAGGCCGGGAGTGCCGGGCCACCACGGGGTGGGGGGGAATGCAGCGGCTCCCCTCCCCTGTGCCTGAACTTCCTAGTGAGGAAAAGGGGGAGGATCTCTTGTGAATTGAATTGAAACAATTGCAGGCACCTCTCCCTATCTGCCCATCAAATGGAGCGATTCACTTTAATCAGCCAGCGACCTGCCCAGGTGGCTTCTCCCCTAATCTCACCGACAGGAATTGGCTCCTCCTTCAAAGGACCACAGCCTTTGGGGGGAGGGGCCAGCACACTAGGGACCGGGAGTAACAGCCCCCTCCCACTCCACCCCTCCTCCACAAGGGCTGGGGACCGGGCCTGCTCCTGAGCCACAGGAGGCTGTAGTGAGGTCCTGGGTAAGGAGGGGGCATCACACCGCCCCAATGCATCAGCTGTGTGGTCCAGACAACCATGGTCCCTGTGATGGGGGCAGCTAGGGGAGGCAGGCAGTACAGCTCCTGGGCCCAGGAAGACAGCACTCTCCCCTGAGGGTCACATGCTGCATTATTGGGGGGGGTGGAGAAAATCCCTGGGGTCCCAACCAGGTGGGGCAGAGCAGTCTGTCATCCCGGAGTCTCTAACGATTTAAAAATTTAACCCTTGCTGGTATAGCTCAGTGGTCTGAGTGAGAGCCTGTGAATCAAACAGTCATTGGTTCAATCCCCAGTCAAGGAAAGTGCCTGGGTTGCAGCCAGGTCCCCAGTGAGGGACGCATGAGAGGCAACCACACATTGATATTTCTCTCTCCTTTCCTTCCCCTCTCTCTAAAAATAAATATTTTAAAAAACTTACTGTAAAAGGAGGTGCCACCCCACGTGCTGTAAGGGACTGCATCTGTTCAGCAAGCCCACCATGTCCACTTCCTCGTGGAGTTTGTGGGGAGCCCTGAGGGGCAGATACCGCCTGTGCAGCTTTCCCCGCCCACCCCAAGATCAGCGCGTACGTACAAACATGGGGGGGGCTGTGGGGGAGGGAGCCAAGTGCCTGGCCCCCAGGAAAGGTCCACCTTCATTTCCCCCTGCACCTTGGGTTGTTGACTATATCACCTTTTATCAGACGAACAGCCCAACAGCCCAGCCCAGAACAAAGCCCTCCTGCTTCTGACTCCGTTCGGAGCCGCCAGGGACCTTCAGCAGCTTGCAGGGAAAGGGCGGCTGTACTGTGTCTTCCACCGGAAACCCTCCAGGCTCGTAAGGCGGGTCAGGGTCCCCGGTCCCCCGCACTGTGCCTCAGCACCCGGCCCGCACAGTGTGGGCGTCAGCCTGACATGAACAGACACGGGGTGTCTCTACAGGCAGATGCCAGGCCCGCTGAGCACACACCCCGTGTGGGGGGAGGGTCGCTGTGTGACACACCCAGCTGGGGCCTTCCGGGCAGCTGTGCTCCCTCAAAAGGTGTCCCCGGTCTCCGGCAGAACACCCAGGCCCCAGGTTCTGCCGGACAAGTCTGGGCCCAGCGTGTGTGCCGGGCTCCCAGGGGCCGGGAGGCAGCACATCAGAGGCAGCCTGCGGCTCGTGGCCCATGCCGTGGCTAGGGACACTTGTCCCACTGGGCAGGGGCCGCGCCAGAGCCAAGGGCCCAGGCAGGGAGGCCCAAGGGTGCAGCAGCTGCAGGCAGCCGCATGGGGCCGAGGGTGGTGGGCAGAAAACCAGCGGTGCGCAGGCAGCAGCTCCAGAGAACGGGGTGCTCAGCTGTGAGTCCCACAGCAGCCGTTTGTGCTTCCCTCGGCGACTCTGGAACCAGGTTTTAATCTGTGGGGAAAAGATGAGAACGGGCAAACAGGCCGCCCCCCCCCCCCTTGGCTGGCTGGGGCCAGGGGTGCTAACCCTGCACCTCCGACAGCGCCATCTTCTGGGCCAGCCTCCCGGACTCCAAGGACCCAGGTGGCGGCAAGGCTGGAAGCAGCTCTCCAAGGTGCTGACCTGCTCATCCGTGAAGGCCGTGTGGGCTTGCGGCTGCCGCCTGCCACCTTGCTCAGCCCTGGGGGAGGACAGAAGTGCCAGGAATCCATTTGGCCACAAGGGACATGGGCTCATAAAGGACACGCTCCCTGTCGCTGTGCAGGTGTCACAAGCTCTGGGGCTGAAGAAGGGTGGACCCACCCTCCCTCGCCTCAATTTTCGTTAGCAGCCCTCCGGAGTTCCGGACCAGGCCCTCTGCCCGGCTGAGTGAGCACAGGGACCCGAGAGGGTGACTCCAGGAGGCACGGGGCGTGGGCCTTGAAGGACGAACACTGTGGCCCCAGGCGACCCTTGGCCCCCACCCCCGGGCACTCGGTTCCTTCCAGAAGGCGGTTTCTTTTACCAGCAGACAAGGATCCCCTGTTCACTGGTGAGAGGGGCGGGTGGCGTAGGGCGGGTGGCGCCCACTCTAGGCAAGACTGTCCCACCCGCCGTGCCCCAGTCTGTCTCCTAGTTTCTAAATTCGGGGAGGAGGGGTGGCACTCAACACGCCCACACGGTCCGCTCAGCCAGCGTGGACACGGTCTTCTCTGAACAGCAGTCTGACCCACGTGCCTCTTGGCTGTTGTGGGAGAAGCAGGGTGTACACAGTGTGTTTTCACGCTTGCCCAAAGTGCCCAGCGGAGCACAGGCTCACTCTGGGGACAGTGGTAGGTAGAGGGTGTGACCAGCCAGCAGGAAGGGTTCTGATGCAGGGTGATTGGCTAGGGTTTTTTTTTTGGGGGGGGGAGGGGAGGCTAGTAGTCACAGAGAATAAACTTAAAATTTCACCTCATTTAAGTGTAAAATTACTCGTAAAGGTGACTTCAACTTTTTTAAAAAGAAAACTTCCAGACAGCAACCCCCACTTTCAGCCACACAGGACTCTGAACCTGAAATGACGGCTGAGTCACATCAGTAAAACCCCAACAGAGGGAGTGTCGCCAGCCAACCGGGAAGGGGCCAGCGGAGGCCTTCCAGAGCCGACCTTCAGGTGCAGGGAGAAAAGCCCAGGTGGCGGCGTGGCTGCCCCTACAGCACACCTGTGGGGTCCCAGGCAGGTGCCAAAGCTTCCAGACGATGTCACCTGCGACCTCGTGACTCTGGTAGACATGAACTCAGGACTGGGACTAGGAAGCCCTGTTCACAAAGGGGCCACCGTCGGTGCGACCTCGCACAGGGAGGACTCACCCAGCACAGCCAGGCCTGAGTGACAGGGCAGGTGCTGGCCCTCCAGGAGGAGGAGCAGCGTCCACTTGACAGAGGGGTCAGGGGACACCCCAGCCCCGGCTCTTACAAGAATGCGCCTCCTCCCACCGAGCACACAGGTGGTGTCAGGGTGAGCACCACCTCTCCCTCCCCCAGACTCACCAGACGCGGCCATCCCTGGCGCAGACACCGCTGCGGACTTCACCTCCTCCGTGCCCGAGGTCTTCGGCCCCCCCCACCGCTGGACACCCTGGCCGGGGCAGAGAGACTCCCCCAGACTTCAGCATCCCGTCCGTAGGCCAGCAACGGCCCCACGCAGCTGCTCTGGGAGAGCCAGTCCACAGAGCCGAAGCTGGAGGCCGGCTTTGGCCACTGGGCAGGTCAGAGAACGAGGCATGCCTGAACCTTGGGGACAGCTCAGGTCCCCTGAAGGACAGACTGGCAGCGTTGGCGCCTGTGGGTGGGGCCGGCCGGCGGGGAGCACCAGGTCTGCCTCGGGTTTAGTGGGGCTGGCTTGCACTTATAGCTCAGGAGGAGGGGTGGGAATCAGATTTGCATGAATGACTCAAATCCCCCCAGATAAGTAGCATCTAATTGTCTTCAATTCAGAGGCACAAAGGCCATTCACAGCTCTCCTGGCTCCACCACGTCTGGGGGAGGGACTGGTCACATCCCTTCATCTCCCCACCCCCACTCAGCGGCGGAGGCGGGAAGGTGAGGTCAGCCCACTCCAACCTCAGCACGAAGGCTGGGGGCTGGGCAATCTCGTCCCCTGGCATGTTCTCCCACCAGCCCGGGGGTCTGCGGCGTCAGGTGTGCGACTGAGAGACGGAGGGGGCGTCAGGCAGTGATGGGTCTATGCATCCAGGCTATCCAAGGAGGGACATTAGTCCCTGGGCCCTTCCGTCTCCACCTCCCCAGCCCCTGGCTTCTCTGGGGTGCATGACGGGCCCCTCGGAGCTGCCTCCGGACTCCCCGGACCGAGGAAGAGGGGTCTGCCGGCCCCGGGCTGAGCACCTCCCTCTTCCGCCCCCAGGAGGAACAGAGAGAGGATCACAGTGCCAGCCCCCTGCACCCAGACTCGTGATTCAGCGGCTGCCCTTTTTGAGCCCGAGTCTCGGGGGTGCCGTAGGGACGGGCACCCTGTCCCCAAGGCCGGATCCAGGACGCTTCTGGGGGTGCCCCGTGCGGTGGTCGCCCGTCAGACCACACGCCCAACCCCGAGACAGCGCCTCACCTGGGCCTCTCCCCGGACCTTGGCCAGACTACCTGTGTCCAGGACACCACCCGGCGGACGCATGCATGTTGCATCCAAGGCGGAAACCCACCACGTGGCCCCGAGCCCCCCTCGACCACTAGTGCGGGTGATGGGCGGGACGCGGAGCAGCGGTGGGGCTTCCCTGTTGACCGTGAGGTCCGCGGCCCGGGCTCCTGGGGCTCCGACGGCCAGTTCGCCGGTGAATCAAAGGGCTCTCTGGCCTCGCCCAGGGATTAACACCCAGCCCCGCCTGCGCAGGCCCTCCAGCGGCGAAGGGCCTGGAATGTGGGAGCCGGACGCCCGCAGGCACAGGGGGAGCTGACCCGGGTCTTCCTCTGGTCCCTGCGAGCCCCCGGGGTGAGGCCGGGCATCTGAGCCCCTTGCAGGCGGGGCCGCGCAGAGCTCTTCCGGGAAGAGGGGGGCGGCCCAGGGAAGCGCCCGACCCCCGACTGCTTCGCGCGCACAGAGATCTGGGCGGAGGGGCCACTCGGGCTGGGATGCAACGCTGGAACCCAAAGCGGCCGCCGCAGACGAGCGCCCCGTCATTTCCGGCCCCTCAGAGCCTCCCGATCCCATACCCGCACCTGGGTACCCCCGCCTCTGCTGGGCCGCATCCCCTCCCCAATCCGGACCCTCGGAGGAGCCCGCCCCCGCCTACACCCTCCGCAGAGGCCACGTGATTAGTCCCAGGCCCCACCCCCGTCCCGCTGCTCTTCCCGGCAGCCCGGCCGGTGGCCTGCTCCCCACACCCGACCGGCTCCCATCCGCTGGGGCCTCTCCTCCCCTCTCGCTAACCTGGATGCTCCAGCCCCGAAAGCCTCTCCGCCCGAGTCTGGGCCTTGGCGGAGCGTTGGGGACTGCCAAGACCCTGCCCAGCACCCTCGGAGACACGTGGGCGGCGGGCGTGGCCTCTAAGTCGGGGCGACGCCCCCCCGACCGCTCGCCTGCGGCCGCGGCGTCACCTCCCACAAGTCCCCGCCTGACTCCCAAGTTCCCGCAAAGAACCAAGTGGGTGTGCGGGGCAGCTGGGCAAGACCCCTATCCCAGCTGGGTGGGAGTCCAGGGAGACAGCGCCTGGCGGGGCCTGAAGAGGGGTGGAGTCGGCGAGGCTCCAAACCCAAAACCTGGGGAGTAGCTCGTGGTGTCTGTGCGAGGCGGGAAAAGACACACCGAAGGAACCTGGGATTTTTCTTTTAAAGATTTTTATTTTTAGAGAAGGGAGGGAGAGAAACCTCAATGTGTGGTTACCTCTCGTGTGCCCCCTACTGGGGACCTGGGCCATAACCCAGGTATGTGCCCGGACTGGGAACTGAACTGGAGACCTTTTGGTTCACAGGCGGGCGCTGAGTCTACTGAGCTACACCAGCCAGGGCAGAATGTGGGATTTTTTATTTTATTTTATTTATTTTTAGAGAGAGAAGGGAGGGAGAAAGAAATATCTATGTGCAGTTGCTGGGGGACATGGCCTGCAACCTAGGCATGTGCCCTGACTGGGAATCGAACCTGCGATGCCTGGTTTGCAGCCTGCGCTCAATCCACTGAGCTACACCAGCCAGGGCAGAATGTGGGATTTTAAAAAGGGTGAAGGAACAGAGGAAGATCCTGGTGTCCTGTACAACCCATGGGGGAACCCCAACTGGAAAGTCTCTGGCTCCAGGCCTTTGACTTTGGTGAAAGGAAGGGGATTTTGAAGGACAACTGAATTAAATGTATATTTAAAAGCAGTGTTCTGAAGACATGACCTTAAACCAAAAAGAACAGTCCAGTACCAGAGGATTTTATGTAGGCTGAGTGTGGAATCTGAGGCATATGTGGGGGTTTAACTTATAAAGATTTAGTGTCTCTCATGGGCCAAGTTTTGAGGGCTTGGTGACTGTTGGGATGGACAGTGCAGTTCTGGAACGTTCCTGCCCGAGACTCCTGCCACGTAGTGCTGCTCTGGGGACACAGGAGCCAGCTGTGACTCAGGCAGCTCCGACCTCGGGAGCAGTGTGCTGCCTCTTGACAGAATGATGAAGACAGTGACCCCAGGTCTTCAGGAAGGGACCCCCTTTCTGGAAGATTCTGGTGGCACAGCTGGTGCAGATTGCGTCGGTGGGGCGGGGACAGACTCACTCACTGCTGTGTGAGTGAGGACCCTCCCGTCCTGTACCAGGGGGAGCCAGGCCTGTGGCCCACGGTGTGGGAGCTGGTTCCCAACCCCTGTCTGCCCACCCAGAGGCAAACGGGGTCTGAAGAGCACACCGCTGCCACAGCCCCGCACGAGGGGGCAAACGATGACGAGGGTCCTGGCACTGAGGGGACATGGGAAAAAGCAAAGCCCTGTCCCTGAAGCTGCTGGCTCCCATGGTCACTGCAGGTCACCCGTGCTGGCGAGGGACTTGGCGACGCTGCACTTGAGGGGCCTCAGCACCGAGGAGAGGGAGACGCAGGTAGGTCACCAGGAACGATCGCCATCAGTAGGAAAGCCAGCTGAATGGGCCCACTGGGCAACTGGACAGCGGGCGCCCAGCTGTCAAGTGCGGCGCTGCAGTCAGTCCCTGAGGGGACGGCCACCGTCAGGAAACAGAAGGCACACTGGCAAAGACGTGGAGAGGTGAGAACCCTGGGCGCTGCTGGTGGGAGATGGGGGGGTTCCTGGAAACATCACTCACACAGCGACTCGGGGACTGGGCGGCCCCACTTCCGCGTATCTACCCAGATGTGAAAGCGGCATCTCCAAGAGATATTTGCACACCTGTGTGCATAGCGGCATTATTCACAATTGTCAGGAGGTAGGAGGAACCCAGGTGCCCCGAGTGGAGAAACCACACGCAGTCTATCCGCAGGAAGGATGAGTGCTCAGCCTGAAAACGGAAGGAAACTGTGACATGGGCTACAGCACGAAGGGCTGGAGGACACTGACCAGCCCGTCACACAAAGCCAAGTGCAGCGTGACCCCACTTAGGCGAGGCCCTAGAGGAGTCACGTCCAAGACAGGAGGTTGGGGGGGCGCCAGTGTCTCACGGGGACACAATCTCAGTGTGGGGAGACACACGTTCGAGGTGGTGGATGCACCCATTGCCACCGGACCGCAGGCTGAGAACAGGCAACCGGGTGAACGGTGTGTGTGTCTGACCACAACAGGCGGAGGTGACCAGGAAGCCCCGTAGTGAGACATAGGGGCACCAGTCTGAAGATCGATCCAGGAGGCCTGGAGGTCGGGCCAGGGAGAGACCTGCGGACAGGCCAGGGACGCGGGTCCCAACAGGTGTGTTCGCCTGGAAGGCCCACAGCCAAACCCAGGGCGTGCGCGGAAGGCACTCTGCAGCACCGAACGTAGCTTACCTTGGGGGCCGAGAGAGCCGCAGGCGAAAGGAGTCACGGGCAGAGCCAGGGGGAGGAGAGGGAGGAGACGGGTGAGCAGGGAGCTGGGGTGGGCCTGGGACTGCCAGCCGCCAGCGTCCCTCCCTTGCCAGCTGCAGGACCTCGCTGCAGGCCAGACCGCAGTGCAGGTCACGTCCTCGAAGGGCGCCTGGGAGGAAGCCTTGGCGTGGCCCCCCAGTCAAGGTGGCAGGAAGGCCCATGGGTTTCCCGGCGTCCTGAAATGGCTCAAACTGGAAACTCCGTTGATGTTTTCAGTCCCAAAACAGCTCTTCCCCAGGCCTGAGGGTCGCACCGGCCCGGCCTGGTTTGCTGGTACTCGGCCCCAGGAGTGGGGGTGGGGAGTGTTTGCAACTCGACTGCCTGCACAACAGGCTTCCTTCCAGCAGCAGCTTGGGGTCTTCGGGGCCCTGGGGTTGGGACAGCGAGTCTCACACGAGGTGACCCCTGGCGTCCGTCCCGTGGGCTTGGTTTCTCCTAGAGGCCTCAACAGATCCCAAGTAAGCTCATCGTGGACCCTAAGGGCTGAGGGTCCCCTGTGAACTCTCCTGGGCCTCCAGAAAAAGCCTGGGGGAGGGGCTGCAACCCCACCAGTCGGAACCGCCAGCCCTCATGTGGCTTTGCTGCCCCAGGCCACCGCTGAAGTCTGAATGAGCCCCTAGTTGGCCGGACGCCCCCCACCCCGCATTGCCCCCCGGCGCGCATTGTTATGCTGGAGCAGCGCCTCAGGACACTTCCTATCTCTACCCCGGCAGGCCCCATTCCGGCCCCGCCCAGTCTTCCCCCTTAGGCCAGACCCACCGGTCCAGGGTGGGGCTCAATTACTGCTCGGAAAACACTCCCAGCGATTTTGACAAAAATCCTCTCAAAGTTGCAGAGACGCTGGGCGCCACGAATGTCTAAAGCCTCAGACCTTAATCCCTGCACCTGGGCCCACCCAGGCCAGCCCCCTTCCCCATCCAAGGACACTACCATCTCTCCCCTGTCCGGTGTCCCAGCCCCGTTTCCAGGCCAACCTGGGGTCTGGGAGGATGCGGTGGGGGCCGCAGCCCGCTCACCATCCCCCACAGGCTCAGGCAGAGCTGAGCGGCGTTGTCCTCCGATTCCCTGGGTAGCGTCCAGCCTTCCAGTTCTGCTCAGCAGGACTCACCGGGAGGGTGGGCGCCCTGCTCGCCCACCACAGCGAGTGTGCGGGGGCCGTAAGTCTTGCTGGGCAGTCTAAGGACCCCGACCTCAGGTTCCACAGCCCCTCCCCCCGCAGACTGTTCTCCCAGGTAAGGCCCTAGCCCCTCCGGGTCTTCCTGCCCTTCCCTGGGACCCCAAAGCCATCTTAGCCTCGCCCTCCCTGCAAGAGACCGTTCCTACCTAGGTGGAGCCCACACACATTCAGACTCTTTAGTCGAAAAACCAACCTTTTATTGAACGTACCTAGGAGTGGGGGGAGGGCAACAGGATGGGGTCAGGGCAGAGGGCGTCGTGGCGACGGAAGGGGCGGGCGCAGGCTCGGCCTCACGGGCGCGGGTCCCCCAGAACGCCCCGCTCGGCGGCAGCGCTGCCTAGGATGAAGCCCACGGCCAGGGACACGGTCTGGTCGAAGGAGCCGCGCAGCTGCTCCACATGCTGGTTCAGGGTCAGAAGCTGGTCGCGCAGCGGGCCCAGCACGGCCACGATGTCGCCCAGATGGCCCAGGGTCTGCAGGAGGGCGGCGTTCAGCGACGGGGGCGCGGGCTGCGGCGGCGAAGGGTTCTCGGGGCGGCCGGGAGGCGATTCGGGCTCTTCCCAGGCGGGGTCGAGAGGCGGCGGGGAGTCGGGGGAGTGGACGGATGCGTGGTCTTCCGGGCGGCCGGGCCCGGGGGTTAAGGTGGGGAGTGCCGTCGGGGAGCTGGCGGCGCGGGGGCCCTCGGAGGACTTGGGCGGGGAAGAATTGAATCGGAGCGCCCAGGCGGGGTCCAAGTCGGTGTCTCGGGAGCCGGACAAGGACGGTGCGTCTGCAATACGGGGCGCGTGTGGGGTTGGGTGCCCGGACCATCGCCGCCCCCCTACCGCCAGTCTCCTCCCTGCCCACTTGCTTCTCCCGCCCCATCCCCACCCCCACTTACCCTGTTCGGAGGGCGCACCAGGGGCTGGGCGGCGGCCGCGAGGGGGTCGTCCGGGACCGGGAGAACGGCGACGGCCGCGCTTGCGCCCGGTGTCGCCCAGGAGCCCCATGAGCTCGCGTATCTGCGCGTCGAAAGGCCCGGGCGGCTGATCTTGTGCGTCGCGGAGCTTGTCCTTGAGGAACTTATAGCGGCGGCGGCACTGCGCGGGCGTGCGCCGCACCTGTTGGCGGGCCAGCTCCGCGGACACGCGCCGGTAGGTGGGCAGCGCCCGGCGACGGTCCAGCAGGAGCGCACGCCACACGGCCGGTTGCAGCAGCGTGCCCAGTAGCAACTCCGTCTCATGGGCGCTCCACGGCGTGCGCTGCGCTGAGCCTGGGGACACTGGGGATCCGGGGAGGTCGGGGGCCCCCGATGCGCCTGGCGAGGCGGGCCGTCTAGGCGGAGTCCCTGGGACCTCCCCGGCCGCCCGTGGCTCGAGGTCTGAGCCGTCGTGTGCCAGCGATGCTGGGGGTGCGGGCGGGGGTGGCCGCCGGGGCCGGAGCAACATCTTGGGCTCGGGGAGGGGGAAGGGGGGCACGTGCTAGGGTCCGGGCCGCAGCCCGCACGGCCGCCCACACGCGCTCTGCGGGGTCTGCGCGCTTCCGCCCTCCGAGCGAGCCGGAGCCGGGTCTACGCGGCCCTCCCCCCGCCCCGCCCCTCCCCGCCCCCTCCGCGCCAAGTTCAACTCTGTTCCTGCGCCTCGGTTTCCCGACAAGCTTTCCGGGCTCCTAGGCCGCAGGTGCGGAGGGCGAGGCTCCGCCCCCACCCGACGGGGAGGAACCTGCCACGCTACTGTGGTTGGACTCTCCTAATGGTTAGATTGTGGTGCTAACTAACCCGGTGACGTTCGTCAGGCGCAGAGTTCAGCTGGTGTTCACGCATGTGCTAAGCCCTATCGCCGCTGCGCAGAGTGGCTCTGGAACCTTCCAGTCGGAAGGCTCCCGCGGGGCCCCTCCCTGCTGCCTGGCTGGGCCCCGGTGTCATTTGTGGAAGCGTCTTTTCTCTGCTTCTCGATGTCTCCTTTGGTTTGGGATGTGCACAGGTGGCCGTGCGTCACTGTCTCCGAGTGGAGGTGGCTTCGGGTTTCATTCGTTAAAGGGCCGCGACCAGAGGTCAGAATTAGGGTCATAATTCACACAGTTCCCAGAAAGAAACTTGGGGCGAACATTACGGTCAATGCAGAGAGTCGAACATTGATTACGCTGTGATGAGGAGTAAGACCAGGAGGCCCAGCAATACCGTTTCTGTTCTACACTGTGATAGACGTTCTAGCCAGAGCAATAAGATAGGAAAAGCGAATGAGGTGGATACAGATTAGGGAGGACAATGTACAACTGGCTTTCTTTGCAGATTGTCTAATTGAATACATGGGGGATACAAAGTAACCTACAACTGCATCACTGGAATTAACCAGTGGATGTTAGGTGCTGCAGTTGAATGATAAACTAGTTGGCTGTCTTGCTGTACACCAGCGGCAGTGGTTTTCACAGCTTCTTAGTTTGGGAAAATTGTAGATTAGGAACTGGCTTGCTGATTGCCTGCAGCCCCTGTGCTCCCCCCCTCCCCCGAGAATGTGGCACCAACCCTGGTGCATTGGTCAGAGCTAAGGAGTTAACATCGGTACCGCCCTACGGACTGAACTGCAGGCGTGATAAGGGACCAGGTCTGTCCTGACAACCCACGTCTCTTCTCTGTCCCAGGGCCCCATTCAGGGACCTACACTTAGTCACCGTGTCCCTGCCAGTTTGAGGACTCTGGTCCAGTGTTGTGTGGACCATCCCTCTGTTTGTATTTGGTGCCTTTCCGTGATTCCGGGGAAGAGACCACAGAGGTTCCGTGCTCGCCTTGTGTGTCACGCCGGGTGCGTGGCAGCGGAGGGGCTGCGATGCCCACCTGAGTTTCCCGAGGCTGGTGCCTTCATCCGTCTGCTCTTGGCGCCATCTCCCCATCTGTGGCCGGCAGCGGGGTGGTCACCGAGCCCACCTGCCACACTTGGGAGGAATCAGGCTGCACTGGGGGTGTCTGCACATGTCGATGGGGTCTCCTGTGCCTCTCCCAGCCTGCAACCCACGCACTGGTCAGGTTGTGTCAGTGTGGGCTCACACTGTTCCTCCTGTCCCAGGCTGTGGTCTGTCACGGAATCTGGAAACCCAGCTCTGGGAATGGGGTTGTCACTACTTCTAAGCCATTGGTTCTGGGGGTATTCTCCCCCAAGGGGTGTTTGGCGGTGTGTGAAGGCCCTGCTGGTTGTCACAACTTGGGGGGAGTGGCTGACATGCAGTGGGTAGAGACCAGAGATGCTGCGAGTCCTCCCGCAGGGCACAGAATGAAGGCACAGAGCCATCCAGCCAATGTCGGTAGCCGGCGATGGAGAAGCCCGCAGCGGCCCAGCCATGTGCACTGGCCCATGTCCATGCCTCTGCGGACTATTTCTGTACCCCCACGTCCCCGCGGGCTTGCCTGCAGTCTCTTCCTGTGCCAGCCAGATGCCTGGCCCCCTCGTCCATAGCTGGTTACGGGCTGGCCCTCCTGTGCGTGGGGACCAGCTTCGGGATCTCGGAGCTCAGCCCCTGTGCGCAGCCGCCCTTGGGCTGAGCGGTCTTCACAGGCAGCTCCTTCGGCTTCGGCCTGACCATTTCCCTTGAAAATGCCGTTTCTGTGCTTGGCCCCTGGGGGTGAGAGAGGCAGATGGAGCTGGGGTTGGGAGACATTGGCAGCTCCCGGCCCCGGGTCCCGTGTCCCACGTCCCATGAGGACTCTTGATGTCTGTGCAGCCGGGCTCAAACGGCCACAGCAGCAACGGGACACGGCAGGGGACACCCTGGTCTGCGGGGGGAGCTGGCGGGCCAGTGGCCGGGGCCCTGCCTTCCCAGCGGAACCCCTGCTCTGGGGGCTGAAAGGCCTCCCTGAACTCGAACTTCAGGCATTTTCTGCGTGTGGCAGACCACTCCACGCAGTGGTGAGGGCCACCCTGGGTGACTGTACTGGTGACTCTGTGGTCAGAGCTGGGGTGAGGACCAGGTGGACCCTGGCTCATTCCCTCGTGACTTGGCAGACGGGGCGGCCTCTGCCCCAGGGCTGGGCACTGCTTTCCGGGCTGTGGCCTGGCTGTTGGTGGTCCCACAGGTCTGCTCCATGTGGCTTGCGCTGGTGTCCTCATGGCTGCTGCCTGACTGCTGGCCTCTCTCCGGGCACTCGGGCCGCCTGCGCAGTTGGGACCTTTCCCAGAGTGTCGGTGCCTTGAGCTGGGCTCCACCCAGTGTCAGAGGGGACCTACCAGGTGGCCCGGGATTGTGGCTCAACCCTGTTGGTGACCCAGGTGGTGGGGGGTCGTCGGCTTTCAGTTCCCGTGGGTTCGGTCAGATGGGTGCAGCGAAGGGAGGCCTGCCTCCACAGCACCCTGCTTGGGCCTCAGGAGGGAAGAGGTGCCAGGGCTTAGCGACTCTGAGGTAGGTGAGGGCCCAAACTGCCCACCCTGTGACTGGGGCCCTGGGTCCTCCTGACCACATGGCTGCTGTTGGCCGCAGCTGCAGGACTTTCCTGTTTCCAGACTTGCTGCTGTGAACCCTTGGCCGTCCACCCCGCCTGTGTGGTGCCCACCAATCTGAACCTCTTCCGTGCGGACCCTGCCCAGCCAGGCCCTGGCGAGGCATGACCTGGGAGCGCCCCACCGCTGTCCTGCCTGCAGGCTGCCGGGAGGTCTGGGTGCCTGTGCGCCCACCAGCTTGCCAGGTGGGAGCAGCTGGGCCTGGGCCGTCTGGCAGAGCAGCTGGTTACGGGTCGACCCTGGGTAGGGGGCTGGTGCTGGGAGGCCTCGGGGACTCAGCTACAAGATTTTGGGTGGTTTGCCATCCCCTCCAGAGAAAGTGTTTCCTGCAGAACGAGTGTGCTGACCGCAGGCCTGCGAGTCCTGGCGGGGCTGCAAGGGGAAGGGGTCGGTGGCCCTGCCCTTGTCTGAGCCGTCCGAGGACCTGGCCCCGGCCTGGATGCCCCTGGACCCGAGCACATTCACAGCACTGCCTGCCTCCATCCGGTCATTTGGGGCCCCCACTGTGGCCGCACAGAAGGAACGGAATGGGCCACGGGGAGGCTGTCTTGGTAGAAATGACTTTATTTAGAAACCTGTGCGATAGGACAGGACAGGAAGGCGCCATGCAGACCTCGTGCCAAAGCTGAAAGCCCCATCCGTCCCCCCAGTACATTGTTGCGATTGGAATGTTTGTGCTGAGCACTATGTGGCCTCAGGCTTCGTGGCCCTATCTCGTTAAGTTCAAAATCTGAGAGCGGAAGAGTTGATTGGCAGAACATAATCCTATAAGAGCCTGAAAAACCCCCACAAACCACCCTTGCAGGGCCAGGCGTGCCGGCCCCCAATTCCACCGAGGCAGGATCTGGGGTCTGGAGTGAGCTCCTGTGGGGACTCGAGTCCCGACATGGGAGGGGCGGCGTCTTGTCTCAGGCATGGCTCTCCCAGAAATGTCACTAGCTGTTCACTCTAAAGAATCAGTAATTCCAAGACTCAGAAGAGCAATCGTGATCTTGCGGTGATTTGCAACACAAGAACGGGTGTCCGGCCTCCCGCAGTGGGGAAGAGGCCCTGGGGGGCTGTGACTGACCCACCGGACAGCCTCAGCACCAGCCCTGGGGATGCGCTCTGCCAGCGAGGTGGTCGGGTCTGACAACGGGCCAGCGGCGGCAAGCTGGGGGAGCCCAGGCGTGGGTGTGTGCGTGCCATGCATGGCTGTTGAGGTTGGTGGGCAGTGGCCTCAGTCCAGGGGCTGCTAGGCCACCAGACCGGGGGGGATCTCGTGGCCCCCGAGGCTGCCTCCACGTTGGAGCTGCTGTGTTCTGTGTGTTTTGCTGGGAAGCAGAGCCGTGGCTGGGGCACAGCTGCCCCACCAGGAGCTGCTCTTCCTGGTGGGGAGGGGCACTGGGGGGGCTGTGAAGGGGGGGCTGCAAGGCACCTGCCAGCAGCAGTAGGCCCGGTGGGACCCTCACTCGGCTAGACCCGAGTTAGCCAGGGATAGGTGGGTCTGGGGGCTCTGGGGGGTGGGAATGTGAGCCAGGTTGGGGCTCAGGCCACTGGGAAGCTTCAGGGGCCCAAAGGAAGGGTTCAGAACCCCTTGGGACCTGAGGATGGTGTAGGGGTCAGAGGTCAGTCTTGGTCCTTTGTTGCTGGGCCCTGGGGGCCCACGGAAACGGGGTTAAACCTGCATGTGGGTGGGTGGGTGGGCTTGGGGCTGGGGTGGGCTGGACCCCTGGAGAATGGGGAGAGCCCTTTCTCTGATCCTGGGGCATTTACTTACTCTGTTTTCATTTAAAATTTTTAGATTGAACTGTTAAGTTTTCTAGCAGAAACACCCGGACCTCCCCGGGTCTCGGCCTGAGCCCTGCGCTGCCCCGCCCTGGTGCCCAGAGGCCCCGGCTGGGCCTGCGTTGGGGGCTCCCTAGTCTAAGGTGGTGGGCGCTGCACCTGCAGTGCCGGGGCCGATGGGCTCCTTTCTCCCAATGCTGTCCTCGGCGGTGTGGAATCTCACGGCCAGCTCCACCGTCCCGTCACTGGAGCGTGGCTTTCATTCGCCGTAACTTGTCCTGAATCTTCCGAGAATGCTTCTCGCTGGCGACCTGGTGGCAGGTGGCTCTGCTGTCTGCGGCCAAGAGGGACACGTCGGCCCCGCTGAACCGTGCGATCCTCTGCTTGAGGCAGGACTGCAGCTTGGGGTCGGGGGCGAAAGTGTAGGGGTTCTCCTGGAAGGCGTGCACCTGGCTGGCCACCTTGGCGATGTTCCTGTGTCGGGCGGAGGAGTCAGATGTGAGCCCACAGCGCGGCCACTCCCGCTGGTGGGAACCCAGGCTCTTGGGAGGGTGAGCTCCAAGTTGTGTCTCCGCACGAGGCCAGGCCTCATTCCATGCCCAGGCCTGTTGTCCGTCTCTCCATCCACCCGTCCATCCAGCCACCCACTTTCCATTTCACAGACAGTCACTGAGAATTTACATTGCCCCGACTGGTGCTAAGGATCCCAAAATGAACAAAACCCACAGACGGCAGCTGGGGACTCGGAGGAGGTGGGTGCTGTGGACGTGGGTTGTGCGGGGGGCGTCCGCGGCCAGTGCGTCGTCTCCCCAGCACGGGGTTCAGGGAAGGTGGGACAGCAGCTCGAGCCACCGACCTGAGAGTGTCTCACCCCCAAGAAGTGGCAGTGCTGGGAACCAGGGCTCGTCCCCGGAGACCTGCGAGGGAACAGTGACCAGCAACCCCAGCGTGTCACCGAGAAAAGGGGGATGGGGCTGGGAGGTGGAAGCCTGTCACTGGGGGTGGGAGGGGGGCTCTAGGAGACCCCCCCACCCTGAGTATGGAGGCAGCGGCGGTGTGTCCCGAATGAAGGATCTCGTTCTCGGGAACAAGAGGACAGCCAGGTGCCAGCGTGCACGTGCAGCCCAGCCCCAAAGACTGGCCTTGGCCCTCGCTCTGCCCTGCGGCATTGCTGCCGCTGTTTCTTCCCCGTTGTGCTGCCGGGGGTCGGGTGACCTCACATGCTGAGTGTGCACTGCGGGGTCTCCCAAATGCCACCCTAAGGTCGGCGACTGTCGGGGAGGGGGTTTGCAGGGAGCGGGTTGGAACCTTTGGTCCCAGGCCCTGGGCTCTGAGGTCGTGGGGCTGGGCTGAGTCTGAGCATCCCCATCTGCCCGCCTGTGTGGGCAGGGAGAGGATGATTGTGCTGCAGGTTGTGGGGTGAGGGCCCCCCTGGAGCTCCGAGGACAGGCAGGGCCATGGGTGCAGCTCATGAGGCCTCGGTCACGGCAGACCGGAGCAGTGTCCTGTCCGGCTGGGGCCACGGTGGTGGTGTTTTACTGCCAGCCCCTGCGCTGTGTCTGCAGTGAGCTCGAGGGAGGGGGACCAGGGGGACAGTGGGGGAGGGAGAGAGGGGGGATGGGACGCCTGGGGGTCAGGGAGGGC